>OX123206.2:45197021-45361876 GCA_944739405.2 Euclidia mi | reverse complement strand
AGACGGGGCCCGCCAACACCAACGGCGGGCCAATCCCGGGCGGGGTCGCGAGAAAGTATGCAAATCGCGAATCGCGTGACCCCGCCAACACACGGGACCCGTAGGGACACCGCGGTGGTTTTTAGTGGGTATGCCCCGAACGCCTTTAGGGGAGAGCCTCCACATACCTCCTCCGCCAGTCCCAAGCCTAGCCGTTCTAATGGCTGGGTTGGCGGAGTTGAGATGACTCATAAGGAGAGTTTTACCACCGTAGTGAACAAAAAAAAAAAAAAAAAAAAAAAAGGTTCCCCCCCCCGACCCCCCCCGTGGGATCTCCACCTTGTCGTGGTGGGGGGGCTCAGTAACCGTGGATTCGTCACCCGCGGTGAAGCTAAGAGGGATCCAGGAGGGGACGCTCCGCGTGGGCTTGGAGGGGCCTGCGCAGGATGTGTCCAACGGTGCGGGTGCGGGGGACAGTTCTGTCTGTCCCTCGCAGTCGGGTGCGGTCGCGGGAGGAGAGGCGTGTCGGTGTTGCGTTGCCGCGCGCCCTATCTCCCGCGACCAAATGGGGGCGCACCATTCGATGCGTCGCGGTGGGGCCGCAGAGGAAGAGGAGATGCGGTGTTGCGTTGCCGTCCCTCCCTATCCTCTGCGGCCGCTGGGCGTTTTGGCGGCGGAGTCCAACACCTTAATCCGTCGCCAAGGGGGTTTTGTTCGGGGCCCGCCTGACCATCTGGCGGGCCAATACCCGTCGGAGGGTGGCGACGAGTGCTTTGGTGATGCCCCACCCTCCGACACACGGGTACATGGCGGAAGTCGAGGTAGTTTTTAGTGGAAACACCACATACTCCGGCTCTTATTTCCCCCAAGAGTCGGAGATCCGAAGGGATTTTCCACCTCGTAAAACAAAAAAAAAAAAGGTTCCCCCCCGACCCCCCCGTGGGATCTCCACCTTGTCGTGGTGGGGGGGCTCAGTAACCGTGGATTGGTGTCCCGCGGTGAAGCTAAGAGGGATCCAGGAGGGGACGCTCCGCGTGGGCTTGACGGGGCCTGCGCAGGATGCGTCCAACGGTGCGGGTGCGGGGGACAGTTCTGTCTGTCCCTCGCAGTCGGGTGCGGTCGTGGGAGGAGAGGCGTGTCGGTGTTGCGTTGCCGCGCGCCCTATCTCCCGCGACCAAATGGGGGCGCACCATTCGATGCGTCGCGGTGGGGCCGCAGAGGAAGAGGAGATGCGGTGTTGCGTTGCCGTCCTCCCTATCCTCTGCGGCCGCTGAGTGTTTGCTTTGGCGACCGCCTTTTGGCGGACAGGGAGCAGCCCCCAGCGCTCACCGTCCGCAGGCAATAAATTTACGGTGGTCGGAGGTCGTCTCTAGTTCGACGTCCCCGACGCCCGGACCTACGGTTGGGATGTATGCAAGAAGTTTGATGTATTTCCCTCTCCCGCTCCGCCGCCTCCTTGCTCAGCATGACTGCTTCGCAGAAAGAAGGCGACGGCGTTCCAAGACCTCTCACTCCGGACCATAGACAGAACTACGGCCGGGAGCGAGAGGACAACCGTATTGAGAGCCGCGACCAGATCACGGCGCTGCGATGCCCAGGCTGGGCATTCCGCCAACGTATGCAACGCCGTGTCTTCGACAGGGTCGCGGCTGCTGCCACAATGGTGGCATCCGGGCGTTTCCTCCCGGCCTATCCTCCACAAATACCGGCCAAAACAACCATGGCCGGTAAGGATTTGAGTCAACCGGAAGGTGAGGACGCCGTGACGTCTCTCCAACCACTCATCAACCACGGGACTTACCGCCACTATCGTGGCGTGCCCAACCTAACCTAACCTAACCTTTTTTTTTTTTTTTTTTTTTTTTGTTTTACGAGGTGGAAAATCCCTTCGGATCTCCGACTCTTGGGGGAAATAAGAGCCGGAGTATGTGGTGTTTCCACTAAAAACCACCTCGACTTCCGCCATGTACCCGTGTGTCGGAGGGTGGGGCATCACCAAAGCACTCGTCGCCACCCTCCGACGGGTATTGGCCCGCCAGATGGTCAGGCGGGCCCCGAACAAATCCCCCTTGGCGACGGATTAAGGTGTTGGACTCCGCCGCCAAAACGCCCAGCGGCCGCAGAGGATAGGGAGGACGGCAACGCAACACCGCATCTCCTCTTCCTCTGCGGCCCCACCGCGACGCATCGAATGGTGCGCCCCCATTTGATCGCGGGAGATAGGGCGCGCGGCAACGCAACACCGACACGCCTCTCCTCCCGCGACCGCACCCGACTGCGAGGGACAGAAGAACTGTCCCCTCGCACCCGCCCCTTTGGACGCATCCTGCTCAGGCCTCCGTCAAGCCCACGCGGAGCGTCCCCTCCTGGATCCCTCTTAGCTTCACCGCGGGTCATCAATCCACGGTTACTAGGCCCCCCCACCACGACAAGGTGGAGATCCCACGGGGGGGAACCTAACCTAACCTAACCTTTTTTTTTTTTTTTTTTTGTTCACTACGGTGGTAAAACTCTCCTTATGAGTCATCTCAACTCCGCCAACCCAGCCATTAGAACGGCTGGGCTTGGGACTGGCGGAGGAGGTATGTGGAGGCTCTCCCCTACAGGCGTTCGGGGCATACCCACTAAAAACCACCGCGGTGTCCCTACGGGTCCCGTATGTTGGCGGGGTCACGCGATTCGCGATTTGCATACTTTCTCGCGACCCCCGCCCGGGATTGGCCCGCCGTTGGTGTTGGCGGGCCCCGTCTACATATGATCTCGCAATCATCCATCAAACTTCTTGCATCCATCAAACTTCTTGCATCCATCACCTCACAAAGCTACTTGGGAGGCGGCGAGGACACGCACCGCCTCCCGCCTTTAGGCGGACAGGGAGCAGCCCCAGCGCTCACCGTCCGCAGGCACTAAATTAAATTAGGGTGGTCGGAGGTCATCTCTTATTCGACGTCCTCGACGCCCGGACCTACGGTTGGGGAGAGGGCGATGTATTTCCCTCTCCCGCTCCGCCGCCTCCTTGCTCAGCATGACTGCTTCGCAGAAGGAGGCGACGGCGTTCCAGGACCTCTCACTCCGGACCATAGACAGAACTACGGCCGGGAGCGAGAGGACAACCGTATCAAGAGCCGCGACCAGATCACGGCGCTGCGATGCCCAGGCTGGGCACTCCGCCAATGTATGCAACGCCGTGTCTTCTACGGGGTCGCGGCTGCTGCCACAATGGTGGCATCCGGGCGTTTCCTCCCGGCCTATCCTCCACAAATACCGGCCAAAACAACCATGGCCGGTGAGGATTTGTGTCAGCCGGAAGGTGAGGACGCCATGACGTCTCTCCGACCACTCTTCAACCACGGGACTTACCGCCACTATCGTGGCGTGCCCGGCGCTGGGGTGCACAAGTCTGCTCTTCCACTCCGCCACTAGGATCTGGCGGAGCTCTGACCGACGCGCCTCGATGTCACGGTGCGCCGGTCTCTCGCCCTGCTCCAGAGCTTGCTGGCGCCATGTATAGAGTGACGCCAGCAGCTTAGCTTCCAGATCCCAGGGCGGTGATCCGGCTAGGAGGCTCGCTGTCTCGAATGAGACCGTGCGGTAGCCTCGTATTAACCTGACGGCCATGGCGCGCTGCGGTGCGCGTAGCGCCGTGATATTGTGGGCCGTCAGGTCGTGCGCCCATATCGGGGCCCCGTAAAGGGCCATGGACCGCACGACTCCCTCGTAGAGCCTCCGGCAGGAGGCGGTTGGCCCCCCCAGATTGGGCAGCAGTCGCGACAATCCTGCTGCTGCCCCGAGAAGTTTGGGGGCCAAGCGTCTGAAGTGTTCACGGAAATCCCATCGGCTATCGAGTACGAGCCCCAGGTATTTTAGGCTCGTCTCGATGCCGATGCGGATCCCTCCTACCATAATGTTGGCCCCTGCGGGTGGCCGTTTCCGAGGCCCGTGAAAACAAATGGCCTCGGATTTAGACAGGGCCACCTCTAGGCCCAAACGCCGGATCCTACCAACGACTTGTGCGACCCCAGCGGTCGCCCTTATAGCCGCCGCCCGGTACGTCTTATCACTCGCAGTGACGAGGGTGTCGTCGGTCGCACCCCAACCTAACCTAACCTTTTTTTTTTTTTTTTGTTCACTACGGTGGTAAAACTCTCCTTATGAGTCATCTCAACTCCGCCAACCCAGCCATTAGAACGGCTAGCCTTGGGACTGGCGGAGGAGGTATGTGGAGGCTCTCCCCTACAGGCGTTCGGGGCATACCCACTAAAAACCACCGCGGTGTCCCTACGGGTCCCGTGTGTTGGCAGGGTCACGCGATTCGCGATTAGCATACTTTCTCGCGACCCCGCCCGGGATTGGCCCGCCGTTGGTGTTGGCGGGCCCCGTCTCGTTATGATCTCGCAATCATCCATCAAACTTCTTGCATCCATCAAACTTCTGGCATCCATCACCTCACAAAGCTACTTGGCGGACAGGGAGCAGCCCCAGCGCTCACCGTCCGCAGGCACTGAATTTAGGGTGGTCGGAGGTCGTCTCTTGTGCGACGTCCCCGAAGCCCGGACCTACGGTTGGGGAGAGGGCGGTGTATTTCCCTCTCCCGCTCCGCCGCCTCCTTGCTCAGCATGACTGCTTCGCAGAAGGAGGCGACGGCGTTCCAAGACCTCTCACTCCGGACCATAGACAGAACTACGGCCGGGAGCGAGAGGACAACCGTATTCAGAGCCGCGACCAGATCACGGCGCTGCGATGCCCAGGCTGGGCATTCCACCAAAGTATGCAACGCCGTGTCTTCGACAGGGTCGCGGCTGCTGCCACAATGGTGGCATCCGGGCGTTTCCTCCCGGCCTATCCTCCAGAAATACCGGCCAAAACAACCATGGCCGGTAAGGATTTGAGTTAGCCGGAAGGTGAGGACGCCGTGACGTCTCTCCGACCACTCTTCAACCACGGGACTTACCGCCGCTATCGTGGCGTGCCCGGCGCTGGGGTGCACAAGCGTGCCTTCCACTCCGCCACTAGGACCTGGCGGAGCTCCGACCGACGCGCCTCGATGTCACGGTGCGCCGGTCTCTCGCCCTGCTCCAGGGCTTGCTGGCGCCATGTATAGAGTGACGCCAGCAGCCCAGCTTCCAGATCCCAGGGCGGTGATCCGGCTAGGAGGCTCGCTGTCTCGAAGGAGACCGTGCGGTAGCCTCGTATTAACCTGACGGCCATGGCGCGCTGCGGTGCGCGAAGCGCCGTGATATTGTGGGCCGTCAGGTCGTGCGCCCATATCGGGGCCCCATATAGGGCCATGGACCGCACGACTCCTTCGTAGAGCCTCCGGCAGGAGGCGGTTGGTCCCCCAAGATTGGGCAGCAGTCTTGATAATCCTGCTGCTGCCCCTAGAAGTTTGGGGGCCAAGCGTCTAAAGTGCTCACGGAAATCCCATCGGCTATCGAGTACGAGCCCCAGATATTTTAGGCTCGTCCCGATGCCGATGCGGACCCCTCCTACCATAATGTGGGCCCCTGCGGGTGGCCGTTTCCGAGGCCCGTGGAAACAAATGGCCTCGGATTTAGAGAGGGCCACCTCTAGGCCCAAACGCCGGATCCTTCCAACGACTTGTGCGACCCCAGCGGTCGCCCTTATAGCCGCCGCCCGATACGTCTTATCACTCGCAGTGACGAAGGTGTCGTCGGCGTAACAAGTGACACCCACGCCAGGGAGGAGCGTACCGCGCAGCACCCAGTCGTAGCCGATGTTCTACAGAAGGGGGCCGAGGACCGACCCCTGTGGAACACCGCACGACATAACTCGCCGACTAATACCGAGATGACTCGGGTAGATGATGTTTCTTTCACTTAGATAATCCCCGACTATACGGCGGAGGTATGGAGGCACTCGATGGTAATTGAGTGCCTCTCGAATACAACTCCAGGGCAGGGTGTTGAAAGCGTTGGCGATGTCAAGAGACACCGCCAGAACCACCCCGCCCCGGGAAACCTCTTCCTCCGCCAGACTCCTCACTGATGTTATTGCGTCGATTGTTGAGCGCCCTCGGCGGAAACCAAACTGCGCGTCCGCCAAATCCGGGCCCACCGTGGTAAAGTGGTGGACGAGGCGCTCCGCGATGATATGTTCAAAGATCTTCGCGACCTCGTCCAACAACACTATGGGCCGGTAGGCGGACGGGCTGTCCGCCGGGCGCCCTGCCTTTCTGATGAGGACCAGTTTCCCCGTCTTCCAGGCTCCCACCACCTCCTCATGGCCCTACCCGCCTTGCGGCATACGGGCCGAATCATGGGAGGAGCGCGCAGTACTTGCGTCTGCTCTTTCCCGCGCGCTCGTTCTTGACTCCCTACAAATTCTTTATCCTGTCCCTGTTCTTTGAGCATTCTCCCCTATTGGGGCAGCACATCACACCAACAGCACTTCGCGTTCGCGCAGGCAGGTTAGCGTTCCAGCTCCCTTCTCTTCTTATGCCACGAGTGCGCGAACGCGTGCAATCTTGCAAATCCCTCCACGCCAGGTCCTGGTACCACACCGGACCCGCAGATTCCCGCAGCCATCCGTCCAGCATCGTGTTTCTCTCCTCCTCGTATAGAGGACACTCCCACAAAATGTGATTTCGGTCTTCCTCCGGCGCCCCGCAATAGCACTCCGGGCTATCACCCAGCCGCATGTCGTGCAATCGTTTGCGGAAACATCCATGGCCCGTTAGCACCTGTGAGGTGGTATAATCAGGCGCGACCCACCCCTGGGAAAGCCTATCCCGTATATCGGGGAAGAACTGCCGGAGCTCGGCTCCCTTGTCCTCGGACGACCATCGCGCCTGCCACTGAGCAACGACAACCTCAGTCAGCTCCCGTTTTAGAGCCCTACGCTCCTTGCCAGCCAACTCTAGACCGTCCTGCGCGAGGCGCCCAGCACGAACGACCTCCAGGTCCGCCGGGAGCACCGCAGCGAGCACGGGCAGCGCTGCGGTACTGACGGACCTGTAGGCCTTCGTCAACAGAACCAACGCCGGACGCTGCGCACGCAGCAGCGCCGCTTTAACAGTGTAATGTGACGAGCGTCGCCACCATACGGCCGCAGCGTATGTTATAATTGCCACGTATGTACCCATGTACAGCATTTTTAAGGCCTTGTATTTTGTGCCCCAGGTCGATGCCGATATCCTCGACATCTTTCCGAAGGCATTCACGGCACGGGTGCCGGCTAATTTTGCATGCGGCACGTAGGAGCTAGCCTCGTCAATTTCCACGCCCAGCAGACTCGCACTACTCACCTGTGCTACCGAAGCCCCATCCATGCGGACCGTAGGAGGACGCTTGAACTTACCTTTTATCGTCAAGGTTTTGGATTTTCCAGCAGAGAAGGCGAGTCGATTTCTCTGTCCCCATTCACTCACTGCCCGGAGTGAGATCGCGGCGTTCCGCTCTATGGCCGCCCTGGATGAGGCTTCGATAAGCATGGTAAGGTCGTCGGCATATGCTACCATGTGCACACCCCCCGGCATCAGCAGTCGTAGGACGTCGTCGAGCAGGACGTTCCAAAGCGTTGGCCCCAGCACCGAGCCTTGCGGGCAACCCATAGTGGATCTCTTCCACACCACCTGGTGACCCATGAACATGCCGATAGTACGGTCTGTAAAATAACTGATGACAGTTTTGAAGATGTTTGGTGGGCAGCCACCCTGTTTAAGTTTGAGAAGTATCATGGGCCACCAGGCGTTGTCGAAGGCCCCCGAGATGTATAATAGGACCAGCTGAACATAGCTTTCGGCGGTACTCGTGGCTCGCTTCAGCACTGCGTTGAGCGCCGTCACCGTAGACTTTCCACGCCGAAAGCCATGCTGAAGCGGCGAAATGCTCCGGTGCAGGCAAGGGGCGCAGGTTATAATTAACCGCTCCAAGATTTTGCCCAGAATGGACAACAGCGTAATCGGCCTGTAGGCCTTGGGGTCAGACAACGGCTTATCGTTGCCCTTTGGCAGGACAACGAGGCGTCCGATCTTCCAAACCGTCGGGAAAACTCCTTCCTCAATGCACGCCGAATATGCAGCCAGCGTCTCAACCTTACTAACACTCCAGGCGCGTTTTATAATTCTGGCAGTTAATCCATCCATCCCAGGGGAGGTGTTAGGCAGATGATTTATGATTTGATTCAGCGCCTGTTCAGTGGGGCGCTCACTATTGCGTCCCGAGGGGGCACACGCCGCCATTACTCTTACCTGCCGATGGTATTCTGTGTCCCGGCTGGGGTCGTCATCGGGGCAGAGTGTGTTCAGTAGGGCGGACATGGTCTCCCTAGCTGTTCCTGTGTGTCCCTCCAAGAGTTTGAGTCCGTGCATGACCTTAGCGGGCGGTCTAAGTCTGCCCGTCGCGGCTCAATATGCCAGGCCCCATGGGTCCTCATTGCCGGAATCAGCGATCTGTCGGAAGTATTTGATTTCGGCCTCCTTCATGGCTTCTTTATATTCTCGCCGTGTGTTGCGAAGATGGTTGTGCAGGAGACTATCCGTGACGCCGCCCGATCGGCGTGACTTCTGCCACGCACGCCTGGCGTTATACACTTGCCGCCGCATGTCGTCCAATTGTGAAGACCACCACTCATACTTCATTGAAGCTTTCTTCTTAACCTCACCCAGTGTGTCCTGAGCCGTGGCCACAAGAGTGTCCGTGTACTGACGGCTTAGTGCTTCAGCTGGCCTTCTGATGCGGAGCTTGCCCAGCCTATATTGGAGAGTGACTGAGAATGCCTCCCAATCCACCCCCTTGTCCCGAAAGCGCCGCGGTTCAATATTGGGCAGCTCGTCCTTACCCCTCGGTCTAGAAGAGTCGATGGTCCACGTGATCAGCTGGTGGTCACTGATACTGGCACCTTCATGCACACTCCACCCTGACACCGAGATACCCCGTGTAGAGAGGGTTAAGTCCACATTGGAATAGCCATTTGGTCCATGGAAAGTTGGTGGTTGACCATGCTTGTTGTGTGTAATGAGGCCTCTCCCAAGTATGAAACTTTCAACCTGAGACTTCCTATAGTCGGTGTCGGGTCCCCTTCCCTCGTACTGCCGCCGCTCGCAGTGCCAGAGTGGTGAGTGTGCATTACTGTCCATCCCAATCAGTATTTTGTTCCCAGCCAGCTGATCCAGCGCACGAGTCATAGTCTCAAGATGTCTGGCCACGTCATGGCTGTATTGGCAATACGCCGAGATTACGTACAGGGCATCGCCGCGAGGCCCGTTGTCAACGTGAGCAACCGTGCAGTATTCGTTGCTAAGGTGTCCTAACAGTGTCACTGCAAGCATGTTATTGTTCACCAAGATCCCCGCTTTTGGGTTCTCTCCGCACTGGATTATTTGGTCATGGTGATACTGTTCCTGAACTAAGACCAGATCTAAGCCATATTGCGCCGACACAATGGGTAGCTCGGTCGTCGCCGCAGCTGACCCTTGGAGGTTCAGCTGCCCGATCCGAAGAGCGTTATTATACATAGCTTATGTAGGCAGCCTGTTGCTCAGCGTATTGTCGTGCGGGGCACGTAAGCGCAGCAGTACGGTGGCCATCCTTATTCGGGCGCTTGAATCTGATGCAGGTGGCACAGCAGGTGGTCTCCGACTTGCAGTCGTCCTTCCTGTGGCCTGCCTCCCCGCATTGCGCGCAGATGGTGTTGGCCGACCGACAGTGCTTCTCAGGATGCCCGTACTGCTGGCACTTAGTGCAGCAAGTCAGCCTAATGTAGTCGACTATCTCGGCCTCGTCCCATCCTATGTACACTCGGTTAAGGCTTACTAGCTTATCCCGCAGAGCCTTGGTGCATTCTAACACGACAGTAGTCCTGTTAGACTCTCGCCGACCCTTCTTAAAAGCGACACTGCATTGTGACAGCATCTTATCCTTCGGCCAGTTCGGGTCCTCCGCCAGGTTGATGCGATGCAAGTCTTCTAACAGGTCCGCCGATGATGGATCCGATCGCAGATTTCTAATTGCCACCAGAGGCTTCTTGCCCTTAGGGTCCGCTACCTTCAGGGTTGGTGGGGCCGCTTCCTTAAGCTTCCTTGCGGCCTCTACCGACCGCGTCTGTACGGCCACTCCGCCGTTCGAGACCGCCGTTACTCTCTGGCACTGAACACCGTGCGCTCCGGGTTTAATGGTGGTCTGCAGTTCCTTTTTCGTATCTTCGGAGGTCTTAATCTGCTCGTTGTTGGGATAAAAAAGGACCGTCGGGCCACGCGGTTCCAGGGCAATATCGGGCTTACCTTTCGGTAATTTTAACTTGCTGGCATAGGTGCAGGATGAGTCCGTAAATGGCACCTGTGGCGCCGCCGTCATTGCCGGTTGTTGTTGTAACGTCGCCTGTTGGAGCTTAATAGCCGCCACCTCCTGCTCCACGCGGGCGAGACGCAACGCCAACTGCGCCACCACCGCCAAAATGTCTTGGCCATGTCCGGCGATCGCGTTTTTGTCGCCCATGTTGAGCTTGTTTGTGGCATTCGCCACGGCCGAAATGGCCTTTACGGCCGAGTGCACCGACTCGATGAGCACCTCTTTCTCCATACTGACCATAGACTGCGACGGCGCGCCCGGCCCGGCCAGCGTCCGCTCCGCAGTGGTTGTTGAGCTGGTTAAAATACCACCCAATGGTGGTGCCGTAGATTTTTTAGCCGTTGCCGTTCGCCGTCGCACTGCCTCCTGTACATCCTCAGGCGACGTTAGATGACGTTTCCCCGGCTGCGAACATACTACCGGTCGCAGCTGCGGCGTCCCGAGCCCGACCGCTGCTTCCACCGCTGTCGGTGCCGGCGAATAACCTCCCGGTGGTGTTCTGGCCAGCGACACGCGAGGCTCAAAGGGAGACGCGGGTGCGGCTCCCCTAGATGATTCGTCTATAATCTCTCTGAGCGCCTCCATTTCCAGTTGCCGTCGCTCGAATTCATCCATTAGCAGCTCTTGCTGCCTGCGAGCCTTCTCGTCCTCGTCCATCAATCCGACTAGTCGGTGTTATGGCCAACGCTATATTTTATTGTAAAATCTTATAACTAACACACTCAATATTTAATAACCTTTAATATAATGAAATAGAGAAAAAGCGAGAACACACAATGAAAAAGATAAAAAAAAAAAAAAAAAAAATGCAAAACTATGCTTGCACTGGTAACCCAGAGCAGCACGTCACTCGACCCCAAGTGACACTGACAGATGACGTTGTCACTGTCAGGATTGGGCCACAGGCAAATGTCCGGTACTGTGTAATAACCGTTCCCAAAAGGCTAGTGTCCAGTACAGTATGATACCGATGTGTCAATCAGTCAACCTGCCATATGACACTAGTGACATGCGACGGATGACAATCGCTGTCAGCCGCCGAGGTATAGCGGTCCAATGTCCAGTACTGCTATATCTAGGAAATCGACAACCGCTCAAGTACAGTCGATTAATGGCAACCCAGTCGAGCCCCTTACTATTTTTAATGATTGGCAACACCGCGACAGCCGTCAGTGTCAAACGTCACCGGCGGCCAACGCACATCAACGTCTGACAGCGGCTGTCAATTACCACGCGGTTTTCTGTACACTTATTTCACTGGTTTTCAGCTGAATAATTATAAAATCAAACTGGTATTTGTATTTAATTAAATAAAAAAATTATATTTAATAGAAAAAGTAACAAGGCAACTGAGCGCCCGCTACGGCCGCGCAACAGAGCACGCGCACCTAACCTCAAATTGAGGTTATGTGCACGCCGCAACGCCACGAAAAACCGTTTCAGGCGACCCTGAAGCCTTGTTTTACCTCTATTCGGTAGGCAGTCCCAATCCTAAGGCTATGAGCCCCTGGATGACACGCCACAAACCCGATTTACTCCACTACTGTGGCTCCTCCAGGCGCACGCACATGCACGGGCGCGGCACGGTGAAATTCACGAAAAACACAATTAACAACACTTTCACAACACAAATCGAACAACACGAAGCTGTTCGTGTATTAATATACGGGAAACAAAAGAAAATTCGGGAGCAATAAAATTACTCTCGAGAGCGCGCACAAACACGTCCGATCGCTAGCACGGTCGAACGCGAAGTCTTCCAGGCTCACTGATATATTCCCACCACCACCTCATGGTCCTACCTGCCTTACGGCATACGGACCGAATCACGGGAGAAGCGCACGGTACTTGCGTCTGCTCTTTCCCGTGCGCTCTTTCTTGACTCCCTACAAATCTTTAATGTCCCGAACCATACTCTCCCCAAAGGGGCTGGCTTCGTAAATATCTACTATCCCCTTAATAGGGCAAAACAACACAGAACGGTACTTCGCGTTCAGCGTCACTCAATCCTCTAGCTGTCCAATGTTCTTCTGATGGAGTGCCAAGTATGCGCAAATGTGCGCAACGCGCCAAAGTTTTCCATGCTGCGAACCAGTTCCACGTGATACACTGGACCCGCCTCTGCGTAGCGTATCGAATCTAGCATCAGCGATCTTCCTTCTGCGTACAAGCTACATTCCCAGAGCGCGTGATCACGGCTTTCCTCAGCTTCACCGCACGGGCAGACTGGAGTGTCGCAAAGCCCAAGCTTGTGTAGGCGCTTCCTGAAGCATCCGTGTCCGGTGAGTATTTGGGAGACCTCGTAATCCGGTTCGATCCATCCTGACTTCAGCCTTACAGACACATCTGGGAAGAAGCTGTATAATTCGCGTCCGTCTTCACTAGCCTGCCATCGTTCCTGCCAAAGAGCAGCGAGTTCCCGCCTAACTGTGAACTTGAGAGTGCGCAGTTCTTTCGCGGCCAATTGGTAACCCTCCTCCGCAATTCGTCCCGCACGACAAACTTCCAGATCGGCTGGTAACACGCCCGCAAGCACAGGTAACGCTGCGGTGCTGCACGATCTGTACGCCTTCGTTAGTAAAATAAGTGCCGGCCTCTGGGTGCGCAAAAGCGTTCGTTTGACCACGAAGTTGGACCATCGTCGATACCATACGGCCGCAGCGTACGTCAAGACGGCCACGTAGGTTCCTGAATACAGAACTCTAAGGGCAGGGTACTTCATTCCCCATCTGGTCGCCGAAATCCGCGACATTTTGCCAAAGCAGTTAGAGGACTTTTCCCCAATGTTGCTAGCATGCGGCGCGTAGGATCTTGCATCGTCCAGAGTAACACCGAGCACCGTAGCCTGCGTGACACTCGCAACCGAGGCGCCGTCCATGCGGATGGTAGGCGCTCGCTTAAACTTACCTTTTACAGTCAACGTTGAAGACTTACCAGGGGAGAACCCAAGACGATTCAGGGTTCCCCAATCGGCAATTGCACTTAACATGATCGCGGCATTACGTTCAATCGCGGCGCGGGAAGACGCCTCAATTGCGATGGTCACATCGTCGGCATATGCGATCAAATGCACTCCTTCGGGTCGAGGCAGCAGCAGGAGGTCGTTGAGGAGGAGATTCCAAAGAGTCGGGCCAAGAACCGATCCTTGCGGACATCCCATGGTGCTCTGTTTCCATGCACTCAAACTACCGGTATTGAAACACACACGGCGGTTGGTAAAGTAACTGACCAATATTCTATACAAGTTCGGCGGTGCTCCGCCCTGCTTAACTTTAAGTAGAATCATTGGCCACCAGGCGTTATCGAATGCACCAGAGATGTCAAGAAAGATCAGTTGAACATACGCGGCTCTCGAGTTATCGACTATATCGTTCAAGTGCCTAAGTGCTGTGACAGTAGATCTGTTCCGAGTAAAACCATGCTGAGTTCCTGCGATGTTGCGAGACAAACAAGGTGCACAAGCAACAATGACGCGCTCAAGAATCTTACCCAGAATGGGCAGCAAAGTAATAGGCCTATACGCTTTCGGGTCGCTTAGTGGTTTCCCGTTGCCCTTCGGCAGGACGATGAGGCGGCCAGCTTTCCAAAGATCAGGGAAAGTTCCCTCGGCGATGCATTTCGCGTACATGAGGATAATCTCGTCTGCCGTAGACTTCCAGGCCCACTTGATGATTACCGACGTCAGACCGTCCATCCCAGGCGCAGTGTTCGGGAGGTTTCTCACAATGCGCTCTACCGTCTTCTTGTCGGGAGCGCACATGTCTTCTCCTGAGGGCGCGAATGCGGCTGCAACTCGCACCTCGCGGTGGTGCGGCGTGTCTTTGGTCGGATCGTCGTCGGGATACAGCGTCTGAAGCAGCGTGTCCATGGTGGCCCCCGTCGATTGCGTGTAGCCTTCCGAGAGCTTCGCTCCATACAAGATGTTCTGCGGCGGGCGCGAGCGCCCGCTGGCTTCCCGGTATGCAAGTCCCCACGGGTCGTCGTTACCAGACTCGGCTATTCGTCGATAAAAGTCCAACTCTGCAGAATTCATAGTGAGCTTGTACTCACCCCGAAGGGCACGAAGCTCGTCATGCAGAGCGTCCTGATCCGGCGATTCGGCACGTCTTGACTTCTGCCAATCCCTTCGAGCCTTGTTGATACGGCGACGAAAATCGTCCAGTGCAGGGGACCACCATTCGTACTTGCCATTGTCCTTTCTGCCACATTGTCCTAGGGACTCTCGGGCTGTGCGGAGTAGCATCTCTGTATATCGTTCGCTGTATTCAGTGGCGGAAAGTCTCGGGTGAAGTCTGTCCATCCTCGCATGCAGCGCTGAGCAGAAGGCGGGCCAGTTAACTCCTCGTACTCGGAACGGCGCTGAGCCGATGTCAACCTTGTCCTTGGCGGAACTTTCGCTTCTTCCGTTTACGACGAACGTTATCAGCTGATGATCGCTGAGACTGGCACCCTCGTGTACTCTCCAATCGCACACGTCAACTCCTCTCGTCGAAATGGTCAAGTCGATGTTCGACGCTCCGTTGGGCCCACAAAATGTCGGTGGCTGATCCGGTACATTGTGGAGCTGCAGGTCCAATCCAAGGATAAATCCTTCCATTTGGTTCCTTCTATACTCTGTGTCCGGTCCTCTTCCCGTGTACTGTCTCCTCTCGCAGTACCACATGGGTGAATGAGCGTTACTATCAACGCCTATGATAATAGGGCTGCTTGGTAGCCGCTGGAATACGTTCTCTAGATGCGCTATGTGGCGACCGATGTCGTGGCAGTACTGGAAGTATGCAGAGACCACGTGTAGGCCATAGTTACCGTGTGCGATGTGTGCTACAATACAAAACTCATTGCTGAGGTCTTCGAGTACTGTAACGGCGAGGGTCCTACTGAGTACAAGGATGCCAGCCTTAGGGCTTACACCACACTGCAGAATGCCGGGTCGACTGTGGTATTGTTCCTGTACAAGTACAATGTCAACGCCGCGTGTCTTCGCGACCACTGGCAGTTCCGTGGTGGCTGCTGCCGAGCCCTGCAGATTGAGCTGACCGAACCGTATTGTCTTGGGATCCGAATTATCCATAGTGAATCATGTTGGCTGCCTGCTGTTCGGCATGTAGCCTGGCGGGGCAGCTGGCCGCGGCAGTTGTGTGCGTGTCCGAGTCCTTCCGCTTGAAACTTTTACACGTCGCGCAGCATTGTGTCTTGGATTGGCATTCGGCCGACTTGTGGCCGGCTTCGCTGCACTTGCCGCAGATCATGTCCTTGGACCGGCAGTACTTTTCGGGATGCCCGTATTGCTGGCACTTGTTGCAGCACGTGGCTCTGATGTGGTCACACACCTCGGCCTCGTCCCATCCTACGTACACCTTGTTGAGCTCTATGAGCTTGTCGCGGGCCGCCTTTGAGCATTCTAGTACTACCAGGTACTTCGGTCCAAATTGCTTCCTCACGGCGAACTTACATTCATCCTTAAACCGCTGCAGCGGCCAGGCTGCGTCATCCGCCAGGTTGATCCTTTGCAACTCTTCAATAAGCGCCTCTCCGGAGATATCGGACCGCAGATATCGAAGTGCCACGCGAGGCAAGCGAGACCGTGGCTCAGCCACTCGCAGCCCCTCTGGCACCTGGCTCCTCAACTTCGCGGCAGCTTCGGCGGTAGCAGTGCGGACCACCACTCCCGAATTTCCCACACGCCTAACCTGAGTCACGCGTATGCCCGACTCAGAGGGTTTGACGGCCTGCTGTAGCACCTTCTTAGTGTCTTCCGACGTCTTTATATCTTCCCTGGCCGGGTAGAAGATTACGGCTGGTCCGTGGTGCTGTACCGGCATCGGCGGCTTTCCGTTTGGCATCTTCAATGCGTTAGCATACGAAGGGGCCGCTGGTTGCGTGGCCTGTTGTGGCAGCGTTGCCGTTACTGCGAGGCTTGCCTCCGTCTCCTTAACCTTCAACATCGTGGCGCTGACCTCATGTTCCGTGCGGGCCAGGCGAAGAGCCAGCTGTGCCACCAGCGCAATAATGTCTTGACCGTGCGCTGCGATTGCTGTCTTGTCACCAATATTTAGCTTATTGGTCGCGTTGGCAACTGCTGAGATGGCCTTAACAGCCGAATGTACCGCGTCTATCAACTCTTCCTTCGGCATGTCCTTCATGCCTGGCGACACAGCTGACGCACTTGGCGCCGGACGACTCTCAGCTACAACGGGAGTGGGGCGGGTTGTTAGGATGCCTCCTATAGGTGGAACCGACGACGATGAAGGGGCCGAAGACTTCTTCTTTTTCTGGGCCTTCCGTTGCACGGCCTCTCGCACCTCCTCCGGTGAGCTAAAAACCCGCTTGCCCTTTCCTGTCTGCGGCGTAGGGGTCGCCCCCACGGCCGCAGCCACGGGCACTTGCGCAGGCGAGAAACCACCAGGCGGTGTGCGGGCCAACGAAGTCCTCGGGCGAAATCCGGCCGCTGCTGTCTCAGCAGGCACCGTACCCATTGCCTCGCCCATCAGCTCCATGAGAGCCTCCACTTCCTCCTCCTTGCGGGCCAACTCTTGTTCGAACAGCTCCTGCTGCCGCCGAAGCTGCTCGTCCTCGTCCTCCATCATTTTTAGCTAACTTGCTAGGTATAACACCTAGCAAGTTCACAAAGAAAGGGCACACACAAAGCAATAAATTTAAAGTACAAAATTAAAACAAATTATTTAAAAAGTGGCAACCTTAGCCTCTAGGCGACCGGAATTTGTTGTGCTGGCAACCCGGCCGAACGTCAGTGTCAACGTCAGACGCAACGTCAATGTCAAAGACACTGACAGCCGTCAATGACACTGACAGCTGTCAAAAGATGACAGCTGTCAAACGTCAAGGTGACACCAAACGTCAACCGTCACCGACCTCCACAGACTATAATAGAATTCCAGTCACCTCCGAGACCGAGCAATGTCCAGTACTGATTTAAAATAAGTAATAAAATAAAAATCGACTACTTGATAAGTGGCCACAGACAATCTTATTGTGCTGGCAACACCATCCGCCGATGACGGCCAACGCTACGTCAGCTGTCAATGTCAGATGACACTGACAGCTGTCAAACGCCGACCACGCCCGCGTCAGATGTCAAACGCCACGTGCACGTTTAAATGAAAATTTTCTGAAGCACACTTTCAATGCTGAAGGCTTATAAAACAAACTATTATGCAAAATAAACAAAATAAATAGGAAAACACAAGGCAACTAAGCGCCCGCAACGGCCTCGCGGCGGCGCGCGTGTTTCTAACCTCACAAAGTGAGGTTATACGCACACGGTACCGCCGAAAAACGCGTTTCAGGCAGCCCTGAAGCCTTGTTTACCTCTCTCGGGCGGGCTGTAACAATTCAGGGGCTGTTACGCTCCCGAATGAAACGCCACACACCCTATTCGCTCCGTAAATCACTCGAATTCCACGCCGCCTCGTGCAAGCACGCGGTGCCGGGAAAAACCGTGAAAAACACCACTAAAACACAATATTTTTCACCACAAACACTATATAATATGCACTGTAGCTATTACTAGCCGTTCGTGTATTAATATAACCAAAATATTCGCAAATGCCAAAATTATGATTTTAATACGCGAGAGCGCACACGAACGCGTCCGCACGCCAAGACGGTCGAACGCGAAGTCTTCCAGGCTCGTGGAAACTGGCCCCCCTCAAGGCACGCTGTGAGGAGTCTCCCCAGTCGGGGTCCGAGCTCCTCCATTGCCAGGACCCACGCTCGGCCAGGAATGCCGTCGGGTCCTGGAGCGGTGTTTTTCATCCTCAACACCGCCGCTCGGAGTTCTACCCGAGTCACCTCGGGAACGTCGTCTATGTCCGCGTTGGCTGCCTCGGAAGGCGGCGCCGTCATGGGCGGAGGGATGTGTTCCGCCCGTGACGGGAACAGAGCGGCCACAACATCTTCGACTATCTCTGGCCGGAGACTTTCCGTTAGAGGGGGCGCCCAGGAACGTAACTTGTTCCTGACCATTAAATATGGGCGCCCCCACGGATCTCGGTTGAGGGTCTCCAGCAATTCCTGGCGGGCGTCTTGCTTGGCCCGCCAGATGGCCTCTTTCAAGTTATTCTTGGCCGCTCTGTACTCCTCGTACAATGCCGCCTCCCGGACAGTAAAATCGGGAGGGCGGCGACGCCTCCTGCGAAACCGGGCGTACTGGCGGCGCGCTGCGACGCAAATCTTGCGCAGGCGCGCGATGGGGTCGCTCCACCAGTACACCCGGCGTGGCCCAGATGTTCTACGGACTCTAGGCATCGCCGCGTCACAAACTTGTGTCATTGCCCCCCTGAACCAATCGGCCTCCATATTGATATCGTCAGGCCTGGTAGGTGTTGAAACCCAGGCCTGAACTATGGAGGCTTCCAGGAGGGCCTCCCGATTCAGCCTTTTCAAGGCCCAACGCGGACCGCCCTCAATCGGGCCCCTTCGGACCGGGGCGTCGGAGCTGACTGTTTCGGCGGAGACGTCGAACCGAATATAACGATGGTCCGACAACGTCTCCACCTTTTCGACGACGCGCCAGTCTCGGATACGGCGTGCTAATGCGGGGCTCGCAAAAGGAACATCCACAATGGAACCGCCCCGCTGACGCACGCACGTATGTACCGACCCACTATTGAGGAGGAGCAGGCCGTTCTCAACGGCCCACTGCTCCAGCAGCTCGCCTCTAGCGTCTGTGGCCGGAGAACCCCAAGCCGTAGACTTGGCATTGAGGTCCCCGGCGAAGAGCACGACGCGAGGACGGCTGCGAGCGACGACGACGTTCAATTCGAGGAGATACTCCTCGAAGTCGGCGAGGGAACGGTTGGGTGAGAAGTAGCCACCCACCACAACCGTATCCTTTATGAGTGCTGCGACGCAGCCCCGCCCTCGGTAGATGTTCTTGAAGGGCGGGGTGCGGGCGGCGGCTAGCGAAATTAACGCCACCGAGCCGCTAAGGTCCCCCACCCAATCATCACGGGGGGGGACAAAATACGGCTCGGCGACGAGGGCGACGTTGATTGACCATTGCGCCATGCTCTGGAGAAGAAGATCCTGAGCCCTGACGCAGTGGTTTAAATTCGCCTGAAGTAGGCGTAAATATGGAGCCATTATTGGACATCCATATCTGGCGTGCCGCCTGACGCCTCAGTGGCCACGGAAGTGGCGCCCTTGTTGGCCGATTGGCCGTCATTTGCACCCTGCTTCTTCTTGGGTGCGGCGCAACTCTTTGTGCCGGCTCTATGATCGGCCGGCTTGCCCGCCGCCGCGCACAAAACGCAGTGCGGTGGGGCCACACAACTGCCGGCCAAATGGCCGGGCTGGCCGCATCTAAAGCAGCGGCCGCTGCAGTCGACCGCAGAGGTGCACTTTGCGCCAACGTGGCCACCGCTGAGGCAGCGGAAGCACCTCTGCGGTTTGTTTGTCAAGCACCTCTGTCGTGGTGCAGCCGCTGCAGCCGCGTATGATGTTGACGGCTGCGGCTGTGGCTGCGGGGGCGGCTGCGGTTGTCGGGCCGCTTGCCGGCTCGCCAATGGAGGACGTAATATTCTGCCCTCCAGGGTAGAGAGGCTCTGCCTCATCTGGGCCATCTCTTGTCGGAGGGCAGTTAAGTCCTCCGTGGCCTTGTCCGGCGCATTAACCTCCGTGCGCCTCTTAAAAGCGACACGGAGCTCCTCCTGCTCGCACCTGAGTGCCGCGATTTCGGTGGCGAGGCGGGCGTTCTCCGCCTGGAGTTTCTTTGTCTCCTCAGACGCTGTGCGGCTGAGGAGAACATCCGCAATTTCGGCTATTGCCGCCGACTCCTTAAGGAACTTTTGGCAAGTCCCTTTGAGTCCCTTGGACTTCTTGGAGACCATCGTGATGGCCTCCAAGGCGTCTTTGAGACGCGACCGCAAGTTGGTGGCGGTAGCCTCCTCCGGCTCTCCCTCAGAGACCGAAGTCTCTGAGAGGCGCGAGCTTCTTGAAGCGGCCACCTTTTTTGTGGCCGCTTCGATGCGCCGCTCCTCCTCTGCGTCGCGCTCGAGGAGCTTTTCTCGCAGCTTGGCGGCTGCGAGCTCCGCGCGAGCTCTGCCCAGGCCCACAAAGTGCCCGTGGGTGGGCGGTCTGCCGCGGGTCTTGAAACCCCTCACTCTCGAAAGTTTCGGCGTGGGAGTCCCTTCTTCACTCGAGGCCGAGCCTGGCTCCGAGCGCGTGCGCTTGCTCGCCCGGCTGGGGCTTTCAGCGCTGCGCACGCTGATCATACTCACGGTGGAGCTGTCCGACTCGGACAGCTCCAACTGCTCCTTAGGCGCTGTAATGCGCTCTGCATTCGGACCCGCAGAACTGGGCGTGCGGGTCGGTTTGTCAACCGACTTCGGTGTAGTTTGTTTTTTAATCTTTGATTCCATTTTGAAACCCACGAGTGCGGGAGAAATAAAGAGTCCGCCCGGGCAGAGATCCCGCTATACCCGGGTAAGCCTAATACCTCAAGGGCGGCGGCTGGTGCCCTGAGGGGGCCGCACTAGAAACTGACCTCCCTGTCAGCCATGCATCCTCTCGCCGTGCGGCAGCAACTTAGGATTTAGGGGATTTTTATAGTGCTTACCTTGCACGCGGTCCGAGCGGTTAAGCCAAGACCCTCGGTCCCGTGGACAGCCGAGAGACGTGACCACAGACACTACAACTACGGGATTACGAGATTGGGGTGACGGTGACATCGGGGCAGGGGGGGAAGAACGAAAGAAGAGAAAAGAGAGAAAAACTAAAATTGTAAAATAAAAACAAAAACAAAAGGTAAAATAAAAGGTATAAAAGTAAAACAAAAAGAGAAAAAAATAAAACGTAAAGTAAACAAAACAAAAACAAAACGAAACAAACTAAAAATTCAAAAACAAAAAGGCGTCCGAAGACGGAAGAAGAAAGACAACCCCGCTGTCGGCTTGGTGGTAGGGTGAGTACACACCAAGCCCGTCAGTGTCCCGTCCCGTGTCCCCTCTGATGACCAGAGGAGTACTGGGAGGGACGTGAAGTAGAGATGGTGAATATAACTATCAACCATTAAAATTAACTGATAAAAATTTTCAACTGTATGATATGATAAATAAAATCAACGCTATTGAATAAAAATATTATTACCTATTCATTCAACCGACGACGCGCGGCGCGGCCGTCGACGCGCCACGCGCCAACTCGGATTCGTTTCCAAGAAATAATGTCTAGGTAGTAGGTACATCAATTCACTACGATGAAATTTGCACTTAACTGTCATTGCTTTAAGATGCATGTTGCATTAACATAACCTATCTCATTCATCCCTACGTTCGTAAGTACCTAGTCAACATTTGTTTTTGATAATAATGAATGTGATTGGTTGATTTTTAACACCTGAATGATATTCGAATATTTTTAATATTAACTTGCTGAGGTTTAGTGTTAGTTTTTGATAATAATAAATGTGATTGGTTGATTTTAAACACCTGAATGACATTCGAATATGTGTTTTATCATTAACTTGCTGAGGTTTAGTGTTACTTTAATATTTTATTCTGATGGAACGAAACAGTAATTTCATTCAATAATTTTGTAGAATATTGAGTGATTGAGTGAGATTAGTTGATGTCACGCGTTCTAAGTGCGAGTTACGAAATACTGATCTGTGTTGACTTTAGCGTGTTATTGTTATTGTTGTTTGTTAACGAATATTATAGGGAACTAAGTGTTTAATATTAAACACAAGTGTGTGTGAAGTGTGAACGTTTAGTGCAAGTAGGTAGTAACTTTAAACGGGTAAAATTAATACCTACCTACCTAGTGTCTTTAATAGTCTTTATGGACAAGCTCTGCAACGAGCGTTAAGTTTGTTGAGACCTAATAATACCAACATACCACAAAAATAGTGACATTAGCTAGACAGTTCTAAGCCTGTCAAAGTATGAAGGAAAGTATATTCATTGAATTAGTTGAAACTAACGCAGACCTAGCAATATCAACTTCGTTATGGCTTTGTGTTGTTAGAATAAAAATTAACTAATATTTTCAACCATTAAAATTAACAGTTAATTTTTTTTATCAAATAACTTTTAACAAATAAATAAATTCAACCACTTAGCACATCTCTAACCTGAAGGCAGTGCCCAACAGGGACACTGCAAAGGAGCGGCGCCGCAAAAGGCGACACCGCCCGCCGACAGTCCCCACGGGTGGAGTCCCGCGGAGACAAGCAGCGCAAGCGCCACTCTTTGGTAACTTTTTAGTGAGGTTTCCTCCCTCTTAGTCCGAAGACCCGCGGGCAGGAGGCCAAGAAGCCCCCTGCTAACGCGTTGACCGGACGGTGGCAGGAGTTCGACCATGCCCGCAACCCACAAAAGGCGCAGGAAGCGAGCCCGCCCGCCCAAGTGTCCCCGCAAGACCCCAAAAGGAGCCGTACGGGAACGGGGTGGAAGCGGGACCCCGAAGGACCCCCAATTCCGGGTGATTTTTTAGTGAGCTTGTCTTGCTCGCAGCCCGAAGACCCGCGGGCAGGAGGCCAAAAAGCCCACTGCTAACGCGTTGACCGAACGGTGGCCGGAGTTCGACCATGCCCGCAGCCCACAAAAGGCGCAGGAAGCGAGCCCGCCCGCCCAAGTGTCCCCGCAAGACCCCAAAAGGAGCCGTACGGGAACGGGTGGAAGCGGGGCCCCGAAGGACCCCCAATTCCGGGTGATTTTTTAGTGAGCTTGTCTTGCTCGCAGCCCGAAGACCCGCGGGCAGGAGGCCAAAAAGCCCACTGCTAACGCGTTGACCGAACGGTGGCCGGAGTTCGACCATGCCCGCAGCCCACAAAAGGCGCAGAAAGCGAGCCCGCCCGCCCAAGTGTCCCCGCAAGACCCCAAAAGGAGCCGTACGGGAACGGGTGGAAGCGGGGCCCCGAAGGACCCCCAATTCCGGGTAATTTTTTAGAGAGCTTGTCTTGCTCGCAGCCCGAAGACCCGCGGTCCCGAAAGAGTCGGGATTACGCGTTGGTAACCGGACGGTAGTCGGAGTTCGACCCACCGTCCGCCCACTGTCAGAATTAGCCGCGAGCAGCAGCTTGCTACTCGCGTTGCCCGGGGTGCACCACGCGGAGGTTTCTGACACGCACCCCAACCTAACCTTTTTTTTTTTTTTTTTCCTTATGAGTCTTCTCAACTCCGCCAACCCAGCCATTAAAACGGGCTTGGGACTGGCGGAGGAGGTATGTGGAGGCTCTCCCCTACAGGCGTTCGGGGCATACCCACTAAAAACCACCGCGGTGTCCCTACGGGTCCCGTGTGTTGGCGGGGTCACGCGATTCGCGATTAGCATACTTTCTCGCGACCCCGCCCGGGATTGGCCCGCCGTTTGTGTTGGCGGGCCCCGTCTTGTTATGATCTCGCAATCATCCATCAAACTTCTTGCATCCATCAAACTTCTCGCATCCATCACCTCACAAAGCTACTTGGGAGGCGGCGAGGACACGCGCCGCCTCCCGCCTTTTGGCGGACAGGGAGCAGCCCCAGCGCTCACCGTCCGCAGGCACTGAATTTAGGGTGGTCGGAGGTCGTCTCTTGTGCGACGTCCCCGACGCCCGGACCTACGGTTGGGGAGAGGGCGGTGTATTTCCCTCTCCCGCTCCGCCGCCTCTTTGCTCAGCATGACTGCTTCGCAGAAGGAGGCGACGGCGTTCCAAGACCTCTCACTCCGGACCATAGACAGAACTACGGCCGGGAGCGAGAGGACAACCGTATTCAGAGCCGCGACCAGATCACGGCGCTGCGATGCCCAGGCTGGGCATTCCGCCAAAGTATGCAACGCCGTGTCTTCGACAGGGTCGCGGCTGCTGCCACAATGGTGGCATCCGGGCGTTTCCTCCCGGCCTATCCTCCACAAATACCGGCCAAAACAACCATGGCCGGTGAGGATTTGAGTTAACCGGAAGGTGAGGACGCCGTGACGTCTCTCCGACCACTCTTCAACCACGGGACTTACCGCCGCTATCGTGGCGTGCCCACCCCAACCTAACCTAACCTAACCTAACCTAACCTAGAACCTAACACAACCTAGTTAGTTACTTTCACATAAAGCCTAAAATTACGTTCCGTTTTGATTCCGTGAGGTTGACGGAGCCCTGCTTCGCAGGGCTCCTATGGCAAATAAAGGTTATCACTGTTGAGTTGTTAAGGCAAACGTTATTAGTATAAATGATAGTAGTGCAAGTAAATATTATGATCAGGGATGATTATGGCAAACAATATTAGTGCAAAAGAATTTATGGAAAACGAAGGAATACCTTTTCTTTTCCACTTTACCACTTTTCAACTTAAACTAGCGCTCAGCCCGTCTTCACCGCCTTATATACCCCTAGGAATGTTCTAGATCCACTAATTTCGATTGTCATTTCATAATTCAATTGTTTTTTTTTTTTTCTATCTCCTGTCTCTTTTTAACCTTTCCATTCCTTCCTGAACTTTCTAGAATTTTTATTCGAAATATTTAAATAATATTTTTTTAAATATTTGCCTAATATTCATAAATATTTTCCAAATTTTATAAAAACCAAAATCCACATAACTGTTATGACTGGGATTTGAACCCACGCCATCAGAACGTGAACGGGATGCGTTACCGCACGGCCACGGCCTTGTTGTCAAGGAGTTGTAAATTTGGCGAACAATTGACAGAGTGTATACGTCATCGAACTAAAAACTCATTTCCAAATAATAAAATAGTCTTCAAACCTCTTTGCTTATTATTGTGTTTCGTGACGACGGTTTGACATGACACCGGCCGTCACAATATTGTATAGTCCGTTCACAGTTATTTTACCTCTAGCTGTTAGATTGGCCAACCTGGGCGTTGTGTTGCTATATTTGGTATATAATACTCCCATTTAAAATATACATTATTGCTAAAAATGTACTTATTTTTTATTGCCTAAGCGATCGTATCAGTATTTGGAAGTAATGTTTGTAATAAAACCTCTTGATATTGGCATGGCTATATGCATGTACATTTATTTTCTTACGAAATAACTAATTTACTATGAAGATAAGTAGGTAGTTATAATAAAAATGTTGTCTATTTAATATATAAAGGTAAACGCATCATAATTACGCCAACGTGAGGTTCTAATTATAAAATACAAAAACTGCAAATTTAATTTTCATATTTATTTTGAATAAGAATGATGTGGGTGTAATATTACACCTCTGCCTACCCCTGCATAGAAACAGGCGTGAGTCTATAAGAATGATCCATGTGGACTGCCAATGTTATGATGATTCGTAACTGCTGTCATATTCTGTATCAGACTCAGAATTTAATTCTATTATGAACCTGTCCATTTCAGCATCCGTAGACCCATCTGTTTCACGAAGCTTGTCTTCAATGTGGCGCTCATGTTTGCATTGTTTTTGTCAGTCTTCTGCAGTGATAGATTGAAAAGCTTCTTCAGCTAAATTCACAATGTTGGTTGCCTCTTGTCCTAAAGTTTTGCTTATGACTCGCCTTTTAATGAGACTCCACATAACTTCAATTGCGTTTAGCTCGCAGTGGTATGGCGGTAATCTAACCACTTTGCGGCCATGAGCTTCAAGCATTTGAATTTTTGAAGCATTTCCACTAATATTGGGTAAAATGTTATGCACGGGTAACCCTATTTTACATTCCTGTCATCACAGAGTACAATTCCAACATAAAGAAAATAAACACCGACATCTGTCAGAGGTAAAATAACTGTGAACGGACTGTAGCCGACTAGGCAAAAGCAAATCATTGTAATTTTGTATCTCATCAGCTACTTTTGAACATTGACATAAATGCACAAAAATGCAAAGATAATAATATTTATTGAAATATCGTTTTGTATCACATCAGTTACTTTTGAACATTTGACAGAAGTTACAAAAAACAAAATACATGAGAGATGAAATTTGGCATAATTATATTAAATATACAAACACTGCCTCTGTGGTCCAGTGACTGCCTCCGTGGTCCAGTGGATAGCGTATGCGTCTGCTGATCGGAAGTCTCAGGTTCGATTCCCGGGTCGGGCGAAAGTTTTACTGGGTTTTCCAAATTATCAGTAGCAGCACGGCGTCTGGTGATGTGCTCGGTAGCGGTAATAGGCTCGCCCTTATACTTATTACTTGGGACCTAAAAATTCATGTTGAAATGTGAGTGTAATATTACACCTCTGCCTACCCCTTCGGGGATAAAGGCGTGAGTCTATAAAAAAAATATATCAAATATGCAATTTTTATCCAATTCAGCTGTTTTTCCGTAAAACATAACAAATTAAATTACTGAGGTAATTAAAAAATAAGTATGGATCAATTATTTGCCTCATGATTACGTGGCCTCAGTTTCATCATTAATATTTGATTTTAACTGTTGACTAGTTTTGAACATTTTTTCACTTCTTTGTTCTGATGTGAATTGAGTTTATAACTTTTGGAGTCAAAACTGATCACGAATATATGGCAGCTGTAGCGCACGCCACATAGTTCTGACGCGAACTCCGTTCATTAGTATTGAATTTCTGATTTTGATCATCTACTTTTGCTGTTGACTGTACTAGCTATTTCCCGCGGTTTCACATGCGTCCTGAGGGAAGTACTTCGCGTACCCGGTTAATTTATAGCCTAAGTTACTCCTTGGTACATCAGCTATCCGCCAGTGAACGTCCCGTCAAAATCGGTCCAGCCGTTCCAGAGATTAGCGAAAACCAACAGACAGACAGACATATAAAAATTGTAAAAAATGTCATTTCGATATACCTATATAATGTACCGTGTATACATCCAAATGCATTTAGTAAAAAGCGGTTATTTTAATATTACAAACAGACACTCAAATTTTATTTATATGGATAGATGTATAGATATATAGATTTAATCACATCTCTAGATCAGTTATCATGCTCAGTCGTCAGTATAATCGTCAGTATAAATCAGTATCAATCGTCAGTATAATAATAATATGAACCGTTCCCACAATTCTCAACCTGACGCCGCCACACGAGCTCAAAGTAGCGCCGCCGGTTCACATGCACCGAATAGCAGTACACGCGTACATACCGTACATTGCTGCGATCATAATAACGATGATTTAAACACAGAGTGATTTCGGGTGTGTGCCTACCGAAATCTTTTAGTTATAATGGCACAAATTCTATTCCTAAATCTTTTATATCTCAGGATGCCTGCAAACAGGGACTCAGTCATACTAAATCTTTTATATCTCAGCTGACCAACGAGCAGCCGAGTCTTCCTAAATCTTGTACAAATATTTGTACCTTACATCTGCCAGATGAGCAGTCAAATATTACTAGTTCTTATCCTAAATCGTATCCTAAATCTTATAATACTAATTCGTATCCTAATTCTTATACTAAGTCTTATCCTAAATCGTATGCTAATTCGTATCCTAATTCATATACAAGGTCGTATCCTAAATCGTGTCCTAATTCTTATACTAGTTCGTATCCTAATTCGTATCCTAATTCATATACAAGGTCGTATCCTAAATCGTGTCCTAATTCTTATACTAGTTCGTATCCTAATTCGTATTCTAAGTCGTATCCTAGTTCTTATGCTAAATCGTGTCCTAAATCTTATCCTAAGTCTTATGATATATCTCAGAACAATCTGAGTCCTATAACTAATGAATATAAGTTAAATAGTAATACTAAGCCTTATAATACTACATCTCAAGCTCAAGTGAATCTTAATACTAGTTCGAATAAGTTACCTTTTTGTTCTAAGTCTCCTATATCTGAAAATTATTTACATATTGAGAAATCTCAATCACCTGAAAGCTCAAAGACTTCAGTGCCTATTTTCGAGATCCATAAATATAAGGTCTCTTTACCTTTTACTAATCTTCTAACTAATTATTCCGAGAAGCCGCTAAGTTTTCTTATTGATACGGGTTCAAGCATCAGTATCGTAAAGTTATCGAGTTTATCATGTAAACCTCAACTCACTGACGAAATAATTCAGATTAGAGGTATAAATAACGCTGAATCTTGTAATGAAACCATAGGTGCATTTGACCTAGAGATTCAAGTCTGTGAAGACCATTTTTTGCATCAATTTCATGTTACTACTGACGAAGTAAATCTTAAATACGACGGTATCATTGGTACCGATTTCTTACGTATTCATAGCGCTAATATTGATTATAATTCTAAGTATGTTCATTTACGTAATCATAAGCTACCTATTCTATTTGATAAGCCGACTTATGTCATAGAAGCGGTAATTGAATGCATGGTATCCAATGACTCGTCGGAGCTACAGAACTTACGCGAAGCGCTTGTTCTAGATCATATTATAAGTGATGGTGTTTACCTAGCTAACTGCATTGTCTCTTTGAAACCGAATAACCGTGTTAACATTTCTGTATTAAACACAACTGAGTCTGAAGTCCGAATTCATGACTTTAAGGTAAAATTGACCCCTATTGACTTCCCTAAATCTTATACAAACCACGAAGTCATTCACTCTGTTTCTTCATCTCCGTCTGATCGACGAGATCGAGTCCTTAGCCTCATTCGACACGATCATCTTAACTCTGAAGAAAGACAAGCTCTTTTAGACTGTTGCGCTGATTTCAGCGATATATTCTATCTCGAGGGAGACCATCTCACTTGCACTAACGCAATCGAACCCTCAATTAATACGGGTAATTCACCGCCCATTAATGTAAAGTCGTATCGTTTCCCAGAGTGCCATAAGGACGAAGTCGACAAGCAAATCAAAAAGATGCTTGATCAAAATATTATTAGGCCTTCTAATTCACCTTGGAGCGCACCTGTTTGGGTAGTACCCAAAAAGATGGACGCTTCCGGCCAACGAAAGTGGCGAATCGTAATTGATTATAGACGCCTCAATGACGTCACTGTTAATGAAGTCTATCCGATTCCTCTTATCTCAGATATCTTAGACCAGTTGGGTCATTCCAAATATGTATTTCACCGTTTTAGATTTAGTATCTGGTCTTCACCAAATTAATTTAAATCCCGCTGACTCAGCAAAAACCGGTTTCACTGTTATCAACACAAATGGTACATCTGGCCACTATGAGTTCACTAGGATGCCATTTGGTCTTAAAAACGCACCGTCTACCTTCCAACGACTCATGAATACTGTTTTATCTGGTTTACAAGGTCTTCATTGTTATGTGTATTTAGATGACTGTATAGTCTATGGAAATTCCTTGCCTTCGATGATCGAAAAACTACGTTTAGTCTTCGAAAGATTTCGTCAATTCAATTTAAAGCTTCAGCCGGATAAATGCGAATTTTAAGACGCGAAGTCAATTATCTAGGCCACACTATCACCGATAACGGTGTCTTTCCTAACCCCGATAAAGTCAAGGCCGCATCAGAATATCCAGTTCCCAGAAATCAAAAAGACATAAAATCTTTCGTAGGTCTCATAGGCTATTATCGCCGATTTATCGAGAACTTTTCTAAAATCACTAAGCCCTTAACCTCTCTCTTAAAGAAAGATACTGCCTTCCATTAAAGTATCGACCAACAAAACGCTTTCGATATCTTAAAGGAAAAATTAACTACAGCTCCTCTACTTCAATACCCCGACTTCTCTCAACCTTTTCTCGTCACTACAGACGCAAGTAACTACGCCGTAGGCGCAGTACTCTCTCAAGGTCCGATTAGCAAAGATAAGCCTATTGCATATGCGTCGAGGACACTCAATAAAGCCGAGGGTAACTACTCAACCACCGAGAAAGAATTATTAGCCATCCTATTCGCTGTCAAAACATTCCGTCCTTACCTCTATGGTAATAAGTTTAAAATTATAACAGATCATAGACCCCTTGTTTGGCTCTTTAATGTTAAAGACCCCGGTAGTCGACTCATTCGCTGGAGGTTAAAACTCGACGAATACGATTACTAAATCGTTTATAAACAAGGCAAACTTAATTCTAACGCGGACGCCCTGTCGCGTCATCCGATACTCGCTATCACACGTAGTAACAGTTTCAATAATCAGTCTTATGAGCAAACTTTAAGTTACAATTTACTAAAGCTATTCCCACTACAAATACTCAAATTGAAGAACATTCCCAAGCAAGTAAAATGGTAGCTTGTCCGACATCTTTAGATTTCGACAACTCAATGCCAAATTGCCAAAATCTTCTTTCCCAAATTGAAAACTCAGCTGATATAATCGCATCCGAACGCGAATCAGACTCAATATGTTCAACTATATCAAACGGAAGATATTACTTTTTCCTATGTACTAAAGTTCACCACTATGATGAAGTAAATTATAAAACAATTTATAATCTATAGTTGATTGAATCAGGCGTTACTTGGCGGAACTCCATTGTAACCTAATGGAAGGAAAGAGGAACCCACCACACACCCTCGAATTGACCACCCCAACTATTGCAATAGAAAAAGGTTGACAATATCGAACTCCTCTAAAAGGATAAGGGATATAGGAATGGTATGGGTTCCAGGAAGATACCTGACTTGCAGTATCCCGCTGTATGCGCCGACTATTCTTCGACACGTGTTTCGCCTCTGCACGAGGCATCCTCAGGAACGATGGGCAACGACTGAGCCCTGACTGACTGAGCAAAATTTATAATCTTTTAATAAAACTACGCGACTATATTAAGGATCAAGATACAAATGTATCCGAGCTCGCGATATCTGATTTCAGTGAACCATTCTCTAAACTATCTTATAATAAAATTTATAACATGCTTACTTTTATATTTAATAATACTAATATTAAGATACATATCTACAAAAACCAAATCATATATCCTACCCCAGCTGAAGTTCCCAAAATTCTGCAAGAAAATCACGACTCACCCATTGCGGGACATCCAGGTTCAAAACGGATGCTGAGTCGTTTCAAAGCGTCATATTATTGGAAATCAATGCGCTCAGATATTGAACAATATGTTAAAAATTGCAAACTATGCCAGGTCAATAAACCTTTGCGTTTATCAAATAAAGCTCCCATGGAGATAACGTCCACTAGTACTAGACCACTCGATAGTAGGACCACTACCAGAAGCTGGTTTCCAAAAATTCAGATTTATCTTAACATTACAAGATGATCTTACTAAATTTACCTGTGCTTATCCTATGATTGCCTCTACTAGCGACGAAGTTGCGCGTAATTTAATTCATCTCATGTCACTATTTGGTTTCCCTAAAACAATACTTACCGACTTAGGTACATGCTTTACGTCTGACCTTTTTAGAAAGGTTACGCATATTTGTAAAATTAAATCTATCTTTACCACACCCTGTCATCCGCAAACAAACGGAGCCCTAGAACGTAGTCACGCTACTCTCAAAGAGTACCTAAAATCATTTGTGAACGACAACCAGAACGACTGGCATTGTTACTTAGCAACTGCTCTATTGTCCTACAATACTACTCCTCATACTACTACTCAATTTACTCCATTCGAACTTTTGTTTGGTTATAAACCCGTCATTCCTAATTCTCTGTATGAAACTAATGATAATAATACTGTTACGCCATCTATCGGTGAATGGGGGATACTAGAAGAGATTGAATGTATCGGTGGTTTAAAGGTAATTCAGCTACTCTGTACTAAATGGCGTTGCTGTATCGAGCATCGGACTGTTCGCGATTATTCGACAGTTTTGTGGAAGTATCTAGAATGCGCTAGTGATGTTATCCGGCCAGTATAAATAGAGTGGGAGCGAACGGACCGGGGACAGTAACAATTGAATATCGAAGCGATCAACAAGGAGCGAAGGAAATAAGTCGGAAGTGTTTAGTGTTGTTCTAGTGGTGTGAATAGTGTGTTTATTAGTGTTGTGTAAATAAGTGTGTATAGTGTTTGTGTATAAATAAAGTTCAGTTTTTTTTCTGGCATAGTGTTATAATTTATCGTCGAACCCCAGCTCGTAACAAATTGGTGTCAGAAGTGGGATAAATTATGCCGGTTATGCCGAAGGAAGAAACTGACGGAGTGCGTACCAGGAACCAGCGCCAGCAAGACCTGGACCAGAGACGCTTCGGAGACGTTCCTTCTCCATCGTCTGGTGGATCAGGCGACTCCGCGGCTGCAGTGGAGCCTGCAAGCGCACACTCCATGGCGGTGCCCGACATCGCGGCTCTGATGGCGTTCATGCAGGAGCACGCGCGCCGCATGGAAGAACAGCGACAGCGCGACAAGGAGGAGCAGGCTCGCCGTCAAGAGGAGCAGGACCGCCGTCAAGAGGAGCAGGCTCGCCGTCAAGAGTAGCACGCGCGCCGCCTAGAGGAACAGCTGCAGCGCGACAAGGAGGAGCAGGCTCGCCGTCAAGAGGAGCAGGACCGCCGTCAAGAGGAGCAGGCTCGCCGTCAAGAGGAGCACGTGCGCCGCCTAGAGGAACAGCTGCAGCGCGACAAGGAGGAGCACGCCCGCCGTCTGGAGGAACAGCTGGTGCTCATGAAGGACCTCAGCGCCGCAGTGGGGAAGGACTTGAAGGCGGTCAAGGAGGAACTCCAGCAGCACGAGGCCCGTATCAGCGATATTGAGAAGCGTGTACACGACCAGCTCGAGACCCGTATTGCCAGATTGGAGAAGAAATTGCGTGGGCTTGAGACCAACGACGTTACACCTGCAGCTGTGGCGCCCTCGCCTCGTTGGTTTAAGGTTCCACCCTTTGATGGCTCGTCATCGTGGGTTGCACACAAGGTTCAGTTTGAGGCCGTAATGCGAGCGAATGGGTGGGACAAAGAACAGGCCTTCACCGCCCTAACCTTGGGCCTTCGTGATCAGGCCTTGACGGTGTTAGAGGCACTCGGGCAAGACGTGACCTACGAGAAGCTTCTGGAGGCGTTGGAGGCGAGGTACGGAGACGCGCACCTCGAACATGTGTATCGTGCTCAGCTGAAGGACAGGATACAACGCACCGGAGAAACTCTGCAGCAGTGGGCTCTAGAGGTGGAAAGGCTGGTCAGGAAGGCATACCAGACGTCGCCTGCGCTCATTGACGGGAACCTCGTACAAGCGTTTACGGATGGGATCCGGGACCTGGAAGTTAGAGCAGCGGTAAGACTTGGGCACTTGAAATCCCTGAAGGCAGCCATGGCCTACGCTCTGGAGGTGGAAGCAGCGCGTCACGAGGATCGACCTTACCGTATCAGGGAAGTTGTTTCTTCACCACGGTGCTACAACTGCGGGGAAAGAGGCCATATCCGCTTGAGCTGCCCAAAGCGTAAGCGGCACGTTGGTACGCTGTCTCCACCAAAAGGGTCACCTGATGTACCTGTCTGGCGGCAAGAGTAACGTAGCGCAGATGCTCCGACAGGTAGGGCTTACCCCGACCAACGCAAACACTGTGCAAGACAGGAAGCGAAGCCGGCAGCGCTAGTGAGAATGTTGAAGACGGATCTGAGCGACGGATGGAAAGAAGCTTTGCAGAATGCTCAGCAAGAAGACAAGGACGTACAGGCGATTCTCGAATGGAAGAAATCAGGCGGTCCTAGGCCCAAATGGAGTGATATCGCAGCAAGGAGCCCTATCACCAAAGGTTATTGGGCACAGTGGGAAAGCTTGGTTGTCCAGGACGGAGTTCTGTGCCGCAAATGGGAAAACGCTCGAGGTAACCAATGCCATCTGCAAATGGTAGTGCCCAAGACTAAGGTGCCGGAAGTACTGCGGCTCTATCACAATGGTGCTTCGGGAAGTCACATGGGTGTTAAGAAGACGCTTACTATGGTCCGAGAGCGGTTTTATTGGCTCCACTATCGGAATGACGTCGAGGATTGGTGCCGCAAATGCACAAGTTGTGCGGCTGTGAAGGGGCCACATACTCGTAGCAGAGGTGCATTCAAGGTGTACAATGCTCCATGGGAGTCGGGACAACAGATGTCTGAAAAGATGAAGACTCGCTACGACCGGAAGGCGAACAACAAAGGCTTCGATGAGGGATCATTGGTGTGGCTTCATAACCCAGTACGAAGCAACGGCAAATCGCCTAAGTTACAAGCCAGATGGGACGGGCCATATCGCATAATTACCAGGATGAACGACGTCACCTATCGAATCCAGAAGGGGTCGCGAGGTGCACCGAAGATAGTTCATGTGGACCGGTTGGCTCGTTACCATGGGTCCAACGATGTTCGAGACGAACACGTTTAAGAGGGGGGCAGTGTTACGCCATCTATCGGTGAATGGGGGTACTAGAAGAGATTGAATGTATCGGTGGTTTAAAGGTAATTCAGCTACTCTGTACTAGATGGCGTTGCTGTATCGAGCATCGGACTGTTCGCGATTATTCGACAGTTTTGTGGAAGTATCTAGAATGCGCTAGTGATGTTATCCGGCCAGTATAAATAGAGAGGGAGCGAACGGACCGGGGACAGTAACAATTGAATATCTAAGCGAACAACAAGGAGCGAAGGAAATAAGTCGGAAGTGTTTAGTGTTGTTCTAGTGGTGTGAATAGTGTGTTTATTAGTGTTGTGTAAATAAGTGTGTATAGTGTTTGTGTATAAATAAAGATCAGTTTTTTTCTGGCATAGTGTTATAATTTATCGTCGAACCCCAGCTCGTAACAATACTTACCACGAATATGTGCGCGCTTTACAATATCGAATGAAATTTAGTCGCCAGAAGGCATTAGAAAATATCTCGAATAGTAAAGAAGCTTCTAAGCAGTATTTGACTGTGGCAGTACTATGACGAGTCTAGCCGTAGCACATCGTATAAAGTTGGTGATATGGTTTACGTTAAACATCACCACAGACTTCGAAAGGCCTTATCTCCAGTGTGGAAAGGTCCCTATAAGATAATAAAGTTAAACGGAAATCATAATGTCACTATATGTATTAACCGTAGGCATATTAAATATCACACAAACGAAATCAAACCCGCTCACACTTAGTTACTATCTCGTTTCAGAACGCTATGTCGTCACAGCTTCGCAGAACCTACCTTAACTCCGATAGTGCACAGCCCTGGAATCTATTTCGACCATATCAAAACAATTTATTTTTATAATGACTATTGGAAAGTTATATATAACATACATAGATATCGTATCAGTTGAACCTCACCTTAACAATATTGATAATTTAATTAAAAGTACACTAGACCTCTGTATCAGATCTCAGTTAAATGATTTTATACAATGTAAAGATTTATTTAGTCCTATAGGGCCTTATTACAAAACATGGTTTAAATATCAAACCAGGTTTAGATATTGATGAAGAATTTTTAAAATGACTTTTTGACATAGGTTGTAATTTATTTTTATTGGACATTTGTTACAACAAATTTTAGTGGCAATACTTTTATAAAAAAATTGTTTATAGTGCACTTAAAATCAATTTTACGCAGGTAAGTTTAGGACTAAACCTCGATTTATTTTTAGTCCTTGTTTTGTAATAAGGCGGATCGAGATTAACTTACAAGCTAACTTGATAAAATTAGATTCTCTATCGCATATTATATCTACAGACTCGCCCAATAGATTTAAAAGGTCGCTAGAGTTTGGAGGCGAAGTCTTAAAGTTTTTCTTTGGCACATTAGATGCTGACGATGCGCATAAATATGATGCCGCAATCGACGCGTGTCAAAAGAACGAGAACGAACTTTTCAATTTAATTAAAGAAAATATTCATATAGTAAAATCTTCTATCAATACGTTTAACTCTACTATCTCTAGATTAAATAAAAATGAAATTAGATTAAGTTCTCAAATTAATACGCTAAATGATATTTTGTCGCAAACGACGAAAAATAATAATGAAATCATGTATATATCTAAGATAAATAATTTAGTAAATATAATCGAAGGTTCTCTTTTAACTATCTCCAATTTCTTAGACTCTGTCCTAAATTCTATCTTATTCGCAAAAGCTAACGTCCTTCACCCATCTGTTATCACTCCTACTAACCTCTTAAAGGAATTAGCAAAGCAAAGCAACGTTATGAATAAACGTTTAGATTTCCCAGTGCCTCTTAACATCGAAACAATTCATACTATAATTGATGTATCAACGTTAACCTCATACCTACTATTATAACAAGAAAATTATCTTTATTTTACAAATCCCTCTTATCTCTCCAATTAAGTATAATGTTTATAAAATGATTCCTCTGCCTACCCCACCAGATCACACTAATCCTAACGCGTTTGCCCTTATCCATCCATCAAACCCTTATCTCGCTATCACAGATGATAGACTAAATTATGCATTGTTGTCTAATATGAACATTGAAAAATGTCTCAAAATTATGAATGATTTTTCTATTTGTCAATTAGTCACTATCTATTCTAGTAGCTCTCACCCATCTTGTGAGACAAAATTGTTAACCGAGGTATTATTGTCAATACCCAGTATATGTGAATATAAAGTATTATATGGTCAGATTGACATCTGGCATAAACTTATGAATAATGAATGGATTTATGTACAGTCCAATCCTAATAAATTAACTGTAAAATGTAAAACAGATATCAAAGATTACTCTGTCCTACGTACAGGTATATTAAGATTGTCGCCTGATTGTATTGGTTACTATAAAACATTGCAATTTGTACCTTCAACTAATTCTACATCTGTTTATAAAAATCAATTTTTAATTGACTTTGATATCACTAAGGATGATTGTTGTAACAAAGAAATTGTAAACAAAACCTTACCACTATTGTCGCCACTATCTTTGAGTAACATTGATTTAGACTCTTTAAAACATACATATTACAAATTAGATGTCCTCGAGTTAGAAATAAATAAATTCCAACAACAAAATCATTTTGTTAAATATGCAACTTATTATTCTAGTTTCTCTTATATTGTAATCATAGCTATTTTTCTACTAATTCTGTATAAATTATATAATCGTTATTTTAATCTTAAGAAAGAATCTTGTTGCATCCAAATCTTTAACCAGTGTAACACGAGAAGAACTGTACAAAATGAAAACAGAATCAGTAATTCCATTGAGATGTTTGAACACTCTAGTTCTGATGATGATAATAACCTTAGATATTCTTCTAATAGAAATTTAAATAACTAAAAATTATATTTTTGGTAACATTAATACTATATCTTATGTTTGGAGGTATTTATTATTATATGAATTTAACGGATAATAAATATAAATGTTGTTAAAACTAACTATAACTAAGTGGCTATTTACACATAAATTAAAACAATAATTTCTATACTTAAAAAACTAACAAATAAAAGGAAATACATAAAAAAAGGTAAAAGCAGAATTTAAAGGGCGTCATGGAAATCCTCCACATCGCCATCAATTGGAAGCGTGCCCAGAATGCTGGCAGCATTGCCACGTTGTATGGCAATGCTGATCTTTTGTGCCAAATACAGGCCAGCCTTCTGGTCACGCGAGGTGTCAACAAGTCTCTTTGAAAGATCTCTAAAAAGAGATCTCGCACTTGGACCCCATGGTCCCAACGTTTCAACTCCAAACGGCTCAAATACATAATCCCCTACTAGATTTATGTATTTGCGCCTTTTGAGAGTCTCCGCTGAAGCAGCAGCAGCGCCCGCACAACCCGCTGTGCTAGGAAGATGAGATGGCGCAAGGGTGTCGACACATGTTGCGTCCCACACCAAAGGCCTACCCAGCTTCCATGGGAGTAACGACATACCGTCTGGTCTCTTACCATCGTCGCGTGCCAAGCCCTGAGGTTCAAGTTGGGCTGGAACGCCAGCGGTGACAAGAGCCCGACGAAGTATGTCATTGAGGTTGGCGTGTCGTGAAATACGACCTGCGCTCCTGCTACATAACAGACCATGGTGACCAAGGCTGTCGACAGCCTCTCCACAGTGACAGCGATGTGGAGAAACACATGGCGCACCTAAACGAAGGCAAGAAGCAATGCGGAAGGTCGTATCGTCCAACATGGTACCTATGTTGGACGATGGCAGTGCCTGAAGCCAAAGCCCTGACTCCCACTCTCCCACAGCCAGCAAACGAGCACGCTCTGCAGCATTGGACGACGTACTTAAGAGATTTTCTCGTACCACGCTGCAAAGCGGCCCGTCCCACTGCCTCTGAGAAGATGGGAATCGGGGTAACTCGGTGCTTGGACAAGCCATTCTCCAAGCATTCATGAAGATCAAGAATTGACCAGTGTGGGTGCTAAAATTTTCCTGGTCAATTCTTCAGTGCTGTGGACCGAGGACAGGAATGCTGGTAAGCTTACGTCAGTAATTTTGCGAACGCCAAGGCCGCCTAGGCGTACAGGCAAGGACGCCTGTAGCCACACTCGGTCGTTCAGGGCCAGATTTAGAATTTTGCTTAAAGTAATTTGTATAAGTTTGTCAATTTGGGCGAGTGCAGATGGGTTTTTCCAAAAAGGGGAAGATCGAAGAGCGTGTGTAAATTTAGGGACAAAAAGACAATACTTGATAATAGTAAAAGCCGAATGCATATTAATTTTGAGTAACCTGTCTGAAATATCACTAAAATTTTGAATTTTTTCTTGTATAAATGAATCGAAACCTTCGTCTAATATTGGGGACCCAAGGAGGCGAAGAGCACTTTTTTCAACGTGAGTAATATTGGGAGCAAGATGTTGAAATTTTGAAAGTATATCGGATTTGTCTAAGTTATCGTTAATGAAAATTTCGCATTTACTGGGATTAAGTTCTAGGCCAATGGATAAAAATTTCGACTTTAGAAGTGCCAGGTCTTGATAAACTGAGTCTACGTCACCCGCAAGGGTCCCGTCATCCAGGTACCAGATGTTAAATTTTGAATTTAGCTCTTTGATAATTGGGTGAATGGCCAAGCTAAAGAGTAGTGGTCCAAGCGGATCGCCTTGTTGACAGCCAACGGCGGATTCCAAAACATTTTCCTTATATATCAATTTTGAAGGGTGCCTGTAGCACTGCCAAAGAAAACTGAAAATTTCGGGTGTTTCTAATTTAGCTTGTGTCAGCAAGGTGTCCCTATTAACCGAGTTAAAGGCATTCTTTAAGTCTACCTTCAGGATAACCTCACCCTTATTACAGCCAAGGTATGTTGACAGGGCATGTATGGCAGCCTCGCAGCCGCCTCTGGAACCAAATCCCAGCTGTTGTGGCTGAAATTTACAAGAAATGGAGGTGTTATAATGGCGGCAGCAAATCTTGGCTGCCATACGCCTGAACGTACACCCAACGGCAATGGGACGAATGCCACCGTCTCGATTCCTCAAGGCGCACAGATTTGCGCCATACAAAATATCGACGATGGCATCGTTCACATTACCGGAGAGCATAAGATTAATTAAAGCCGTAAGCTCCTTCAAAAGCGCGTCGCCGGCCGACCCGGCGCTTGCACACACAAGATCCTTTAAATGCTGTGGTGTTAAGCCGTCGAGGCCACCAGCAGACCCGCTTTGGAAGGAGCAAACGGCTGCAACCACGTCCTTGGCTGTAATACTGAGGCAATCTGAAACAGAGTCAGGTGGGTCAGGAAAGGAAAGATTATCCCCTGGCGCTGGATGCTTGCTCTGGAGACTCGCGAGTGTGTCTGCAGAGCAAGGCGCCACCACATCGCTGCTAAATAGGAGTCTGGACGCTCCCCTGATGTCACCTTCTCTTAGTTTGGTTTCTACGTGGTGGTAGATAGTACTGTTACGGTATGGTTTGGGTGTATAGTCCAGTAATTTTGACGCCGAAACATTGCAGTTTTCTTTTATTTTGGTTGTTAGTGTTTTTTTTGATAGCCGATCATCTTGTGCGTGTAAAATTCTGTAAGGGAAAGTGAAAAGTTGCTCCCAAGCCGTCACTGAATTCTCCCGTACCACAAGGCCTATGCACTGTGCTAGATTTTGAGCCACTGAAGGCCTTGCGCCACGGGGAATTCGTTTGATAATCGGAACTGAATTTTTTAATTTACCCAAATATTGCCAAAAAGGAATTTCGCAGGAGACTATTTGCTCAGTGTGTATACTATTGTGTATTGATGTATTGGGGCCAGAAGGTACATTCTGGTGTTTATGAACTTTACCAAAATGTACCCTTAAGCCCCGCTCACCTTTAAAATAACGTGCCTGGGGGCAAATAGGGCAGCGCACCAGCGTTGTCGATGTGCAAGGTAGACTGGCACCTATTTCTGCAACACTTTTGCCAACGTTGCACGACATAATCCAGAAAACTTAAAAACTTAAAACACTTAAAATAACAAACTATAAAAATTATATAAACACTTAAATTAAATTATAAAAATTTAATTATTAAATTATATCTTATGTTTTATATACAACTTTATATTTTACTATTTTTATACAATTTCTTTTTCACCTAAGTATAAAATGTTTAAAAATGTTTAATTATAATCCTAAATCTTATAAGAAAATATAATGCTAAATCCTATACAAGAACTTATCCTAAATCTTATATTAAATTTTATACTAGATCCTAACATTACTAAATCATGAATCACTCAATCATCAATTAAGGTTGAGCCGTACGATTGCTGTTGAATGCGGGCCATCAGTGGGCCGAGTCAGTCAAAAGCGTCAGATAATTTCCTGCATTGTACTTGCATACTAAACCCTTTTTTTGTCTGGACTTTAAAAGATGAAGAAAAGACTAAAGAAATTGAAGTGACAAAAAAAACAATGACTCTGAGTTTGTTTCGGCCTTTCTTCTCAAGAAGTCATTTAGCTAGGAAAAGCCGGCATCATCTAGAATAGGGTTTTGACATGTATAAGTTTTGTAAACAACCAAAATGCAGAAATAAATATGTCTTTATGTCTTCATGTAAGCCTCATTTTTCTTTTCTCTTAATTTCGCTTCATCTTGGGATAAAGCTCCATTTAAAGGGGGGAGATGTTATACCCAGTTTCTCTACGTAATTACTTGCAAACGTAATCTTATTACTTTACTATAAAAGCTCGTACCCATGTGCATTCAATCAGTCACAGCCATGCATCAGTACCGACCAGTACTCCCTAAAACCGCGTTCCCGCGTGTAGTATCGGGAAGAGAAAAGTGAGGTCAAATACGTTGTATCGTTTTCGGTAATAAATTCGGTAGTTTGGAACTTTTGGTGTTTTTTTCTTAAAAGACAATCAGCGGCTGCCGCCTAACAGAACGAAAACTGCAAAGAGAGAATGGATTAAGAGTAGGAAAACATGCCTCACCAATGAAGATGTTTTAGGAAATAAAAATGGCGAGAGAATATACATTAATGAGAACACTAAGCACATAGATTTATTAACAAGAATCAGATGTAGCGTATTCGTCCAACTAAGCGTGGCACGTTGACAGCTATGTGTGCGTGACCTTTGGCGACTGGCACTGTACGGACACGCGCGTCTATGTGTGTGAAAAGTTCTTTAATTCTTTAATTCTTTATTGTACACAAAAAATAAAACAAAAAATACATGAAACGAGTAAAAATAATAACTAATTAATTTTGTATACAAAGGCGAGCTTAACTCAACACTGAGTTTTCTACCAGCAAACCTTTGAGGCTGGAGATTTGATTTTATGAATAAGCCAGATTATGAATAATCTCCCAGTATTTTGCATATAGTTATGTAATATTCTTATATTCATTTGCGGTTTTGAAGAATTTACCATGGATTTAATTAATGCTTTTATAAATACATTTCTTAAATATAGGTACCGAGTTAAGTTTTAACTACTTCGTAAATCTGTATATATAAAATCCTTGCGTTACTGACTGACTGACAGACAAGCTACAGCCGAAACTACTCGGCGCATGAAGCTGAAATTTAGCATGTATGTTTCTTGGGAACCGTAAGGGTGCACCAAGACGGGATTTCTCGAAATTCCCAGGGGATCGGGCAAAACGAGAAATAAGAAAATATGTGCCTGCGAAGCCGCTGGCGTCGATTAGTTGAGAAATAAATAGTATGTATGTACACACGGCACCAAGTCAAGCTAAACAGTTGCTGTACGATTTTGATACTTATTCCCTACGCCATAAGTATGTATGTACACACGGCGCCAAGTCAAGCTAAACAGTTGCTGTACGATTTTGATACTTATTCCCTACGCCATAAGTATGTATGTACACACGGCACCAACTCAAGCTAAACAGTTGCTGTACGATTTTGATACTTATTCTAGGGAATAAGTATCAAAATCGTACAGCAACTGGCGTAGGCGCCATAAGTATGTATGTACACACGGCGCCAAGTCAAGCTAAACAGTTGCTGTACGATTTTGATACTTATTCCCTACGCCATAAGTATGTATGTACACACGGCACCAAGTCAAGCTAAACATTTGCTGTACGATTTTGATACTTATTCTTTACGCAATAAAAACGGTGCAAAGGTCAAAGTGTATAAGCTTGACGAGTAGCAGGGTGTACACGAATATTTGGATCGTTTGGGGATCGAACTCAAAACAATATTATGTAAGGTATATACTAATGGAAATTGAAATTCTATTACTATATTTATGAGAAAGAAGATATATCTACAATATACTTTTATAATACGGTAATGTATTTTTCATTAACATGACAATCATTATCTCATAATCAATTGACAAGTGCATTTTCCCTAATTCAGGCAGAACGGCGTCGACAAAAACTGGCAACACTTACATATTTCTTGCACAAATACGAATTTTATCGAAATTAAATTAGGAAACAGTCAAATTATCAATAGTTACCTGTGAAAAGATATTCCATTTTCCTGTTTTTGTTTTTAGGAACAACTTTTACAGTGTTTAAGAACACAAGACGGCATTTTGAGAATTTAAAAGTTGAAGTGATCGTGACGCGTGAACTGTACGATGCTTCGTAGCGCACTGAGACGAGTTTGTATTCGCTTTTCAATTTTGTATTTGCTTTAGTGGCCGCACGCAAAAGTGCCGCGCGTTCCATCTGATAATTCTCTCATCTGTGACTAAGCATATTCGTCAGGTGTTATGGATTATGGAGCGCTAAGCAGATGCTCAAAGACAAATTCAAATTCATATGGGTTCAGGATCATAAAAGGTCTTAGTAAAAAAAGATGAAGGCTCAAAAATTTATGTCATTCGATCAGGGGATGACATACATAAAATATGTTTTAGTAGTCAGTAATATGTAAATAAGTCACAGTAAACAGTAACTGTGCGCGTACACACTAGATGACTCTTAACGCACTACAATTCAACGATGTATTATCCATTATAGACAATAACATCGCATATCTATACTAATATAATAAAGCGGAAGAGTTTGTTTGTTTGTTTGTTTGTTTGTTTGTTTGTTTGTTTGAACGCGCTAATCTCAGGAACTACCGGTCGGATCTGAAAAATTCTTTTTGCATACGATAGCCCAGTTATTCCGGAAGGCTATAGGCTATATAACATAACGCTTCGACCCTTTGGAGCCGGGCAAAAGGCTAAAAAGGCTAAAACATTATGTTGGCTAATCTCAGGAACTAGCAGTCGGATTTTAAAAATTGTTATTGCCTATGATAGCCCAATTATTCGGAAAGGCTATAGGCTATATAAAATTACGCCACAACTTTTAGGGGCCAGACAAAAATAATAAAATGGTCAAACGGGAAGGGGGAGGGTTGGGTCAAAGGCAAAAAAAGGCTAAACGAATAGGATACAATCTATATGGGTATCGTTTTCGAGATTTTCGGGACGCTGATTAATAATATGAAATTTATTTAGTGATCCAAAATGGCGGACGGGAAATCAAAGATGGCGGATGAGAACATTTTAAATATCAATGTGGGTATCGCCTTCGATATTTTAAGGGGTGGAGAATCGAAATACAACATCTATTTCGTGATCAAAGATGGCGGATGGGCAATCAAAGATGGCGGATGGGAAAATTAAAAAAAATCAATATTGGTATCGTCTCCGATGTGTAAAGGGATGGGGAATCCAAATACTACATATTTTTCGTGATTCAAGATGGCGGATGGGAAATCAGAAATGGCGGATGGGAAAAATTTTAAAAATCAATATGGGTATCATCTCCGATATTTAAAGGAATGGGGAATTCAAAACCACCATCTATTTCGTGATCAAAGATGGCGGATAGGATTTTTAAAAAAATCAATATGGGTGTCATCTCCAATATTTAAAGGGATGGGGAATCCAAATCCGACATCTATTTCGTGATCAAAGATGGCGGATGAGAAATCAAAGATGGCGGATGGGAAAGTTTAAAAAAATCGATATGGTTATCGTCTCCGATGTTTAAAGGGATGGGGAATCCAAATACTACATATTTTTCGTGATTCAAGATGGCGGATGGGAAATCAGAAATGGCGGATGGGAAAAATTTTAAAAATCAATATGGGTATCATCTCCGATATTTAAAGGAATGGGGAATTCAAAACCACCATCTATTTCGTGATCAAAGATGGCGGATAGGATTTTTAAAAAAATCAATATGGGTGTCATCTCCAATATTTAAAGGGATGGGGAATCCAAATCTGACATCTATTTCGTGATCAAAGATGGCGGATGAGAAATCAAAGATGGCGGATGAGAAATCAAAGATGGCGGATGGGAAAGTTTAAAAAAGTCGATATGGTTATCGTCTCCGATGTTTTAAGGGATGGGGAATCCAAAAACAACATCTCTTTCGTGATTCAAGATGGCGGATGGGAAATCAAGAATGGCGGATGGGAAAATTTTTAAAAATCAATATGGGTATCGTCTCCGATATTTTAAGGAATGGGGAATTCAAAACCACCATCTATTTCGTGATCAAAAATGGCGGATGGGAATTTTTTAAAAATCAATATGGGTGTTATGTCCAATATTTAAAGGGATGGGGAATTAAAAAATCAATATGGGTATCATCTCCGATATTTAAAGGAATGGGGAATTCAAAACCACCATCTATTTCGTGATCAAAGATGGCGGATAGGATTTAAAAAAAATCAATATGGGTGTCATCTCCAATATTTAAAGGGATGGGGAATCCAAATCCGACATCTATTTCGTGATCAAAGATGGCGGATGAGAAATCAAAGATGGCGGATGGGAAAGTTTAAAAAAATTGATATGGTTATCGTCTCCGATGTTTTAAGGGATGGCGAATCTAAATACAACATCTATTTCGTGATCAAAGATGGCGGATAGGAAATCAAAGATGGCGGACGGGATTTTTTATAGTCGATATGGGTATCGTCTCGGATATTTTAAGGAATGGGGAATTCAAAAACACCATCTATTTCGTGATCAAAGATGGCGGATGGGACTTTTTAAAAAATCAATATTGGTATCGTCTCCAATGTTTGAAGAGATGGGGAATCTAAATATTCGTGATTCAAGATGGCGGATGGGAAATCAAATATGGCGGATGGGAAAGTTAAAAAAAATCAATATGGGTATCGTCTCTGATGATTTAAGGGATGGTGAATCCAAATACAACATCTATTTCGTGATCAAAGATGGCGGATAGGAATTCAAAGATGGCGGACGCGATGTTTTTTAAAGTCGATATGGGTATCGTCTCCGATATTTTAAGGAATGGGGAATTCAATATTATATAAAAATCTATGTTTGTTTGTTCATCATTTGTAGACTCTGAAATGATAAGAGATTAAGCGCTAAGTCAATGGTAACTTTGGAAATGGGGCTTGGAAAAAGGGAATTAAATAAAAACTCTTAAAAAGCGATACGGAGTTCGCTGGGTCAGCTAGTCAAAAATATAATAATATCAACGACTGGTGCAAATACTTCAAAAATACAGTAAAAGAAATACAGATCGTTCACTTGAATATAAGGTCGCTGAGAAAGAACTATAGTGAACTGCTTGTTCTATTGAAACAGTGTGCAATTAACATCGATATAATTATATTAAGTGAAATAAATATCAAGGAAGACGAATTATCAATGTACAATATACGATGCTATGACATGCACGCAAGTACCCGTAGAAGTCGCGAGGTGGCGGACTTTTAATCTACGCAAAACCTATATATAAAATTGAATATAAAACAAATAAACAGATACATACAATGAAATTAATACAGGGCCAAATTAAAAAAGGAGACAAATATTACATTTTATCTATACTAATATAATAAAGCGGAAGAGTTTGTTTGTTTGTTTGTTTGTTTGTTTGTTTGTTTGTTTGTTTGAACGCGCTAATCTCAGGAACTACCGGTCGGATCTGAAAAATTCTTTTTGTATACGATAGCCCAGTTATTCCGGAAGGCTATAGGCTATATAACATAGCGCTTCGACCCTTTGGGGCCGGGCAAAAGGCTAAAAAGGCTAAAACATAATGTCGGCTAATCTCAGGAACTAGCAGTCGGATTTAAAAAATTGTTATTGCCTATGACAGCCCAATTATTCCGAAAGGCTATAGGCTATATAAAATTACGCCACAACTTTTAGCGGCCAGACAAAAATAATAAAATAGTCAAACGAGAAGGGGGAGCGTTGGGTCAAAGGCAAAAAAAGGCTAAACGAATAGGATACAATCTATATGGGTATCGTTTTCGAGATTTTCGGGACGCTGATTAATAATATGAAATTTAGTTAGTGATCCAAGATGGCGGACGGGAAATCAAAGATGGCGGATGAGAAAATTTTAAATATCAAGATGGGTATCGCCTTCGATATTTTAAGGGGTGGAGAATCGAAATACAACATCTATTTCGTGATCAAAGATGCGGCGGATGGGCAATCAAAGATGGCGGATGGGAAAATTTAAAAAAATCAATATTGGCATCGTCTCCGATGTTTAAAGGGATGGGGAATCCAATTACAACATCTATTTCATGATTCAAGATGGCGGATGGTAAATCAAAAATGGCGGTTGGGAAAATTTTAAAAAATCAATATTGGTGTCGTCTCTGATGATTTAAGGGATAGTGAATCGAAATACAACATCTATTTTGTGATCAAAGATGGCGGATAGGAAATCAAAGATGGCGGACGGGATTTTTTTTTAAAGTCGATATGGGTATCGTCGTCGATATTTAAAGGGATGGGGAATCCAAATCCGACATCTATTTCGTGATCAAAGATTGCGGATGGGACTTTTTTTTAAATCAGTATGGGTGTTAACGCCTGACAATAATCACCTAGCATTACCCATTGTTGTTCGTGTAGGCGCGACCGGTTACGTCGGTAGATTGAAACAATTAATTATTAGACATAAGGAAAAATGTCTACCTACTTTTTATATAAAAATACTTGTCTTCATAAAGTCAATACGCAAGCACATGAATTGTGAACGTAATTATAAAACCAAGCAAATCAGCAGTAAATCGATATATTTCCATCAATCATCGTTTTTATTGAGCCGCAAGGCTGACAGTGTCTGGAGATCAGACATTACTGGCGACCGTGACAGGACGAAAATCTGAAGGGAGTTTGCAGCACCAAGGTCTATCTGGAGTTGGTCAGCACAGGTACACTAGGTCACCAACTTTTAATGGGATGTCATTGGTGCGCCATTTCGTTCTTTCCCTTTGCCATCTTCTCCAGAAGTGCTGCCGTATTTGCTCCAGTCGTTCATAACGCTTCAGCTGGGTTGACTTGCAGTCTTCTAGGTTCGCCGAAGGTAGCGCAGTTAGTGGCCGCCCGATTAGGAAATGTCCCGGAGTGAGGAAAAGGAGATCATTTGGAGACGAGGACATAGGGTAAAGTGGACGGCTATTTAACAAGGCTTCTACTTGTGCAAATAGTGTGGATATTTCCTCAAACGTTAAATGCGTGTTACCCATTACTCGTCTAATGTGAAACTTAGCGGATTTCACCCCGGCCTCCCAGATACCACCAAAGTTGGGAGCGTAAGCAGGAGAAAATAAAAATTTAATTTCTTCCTCGCTAAAAAACTCTGTTATGGCCTTCTGATTACATTTTAAGAAATCACCGATTTCTTTAGCAGCGGCCACAAAGTTACGGCCGTTATCGCAAAAAATCTCGGCAGGTTTACCACGACGGGCAATGAATCTGCGTAAAGTAAGGATGAAAGCGTCCTTTGAGAGATCACTTACTGCTTCTAAATGTACACATTTATATCTCATACAAACAAAAATGCATAAATAACATTTTATGATCCTAGATCCACGGCCCCTTTTATTTAAAATATAAAACGGTCCAGCAAAATCTATGCCGACGCTTCTAAATGGGAAGTCCACCGTAACGCGCTGAGAAGGCAAGTTCCCCATAACGGGTGATAAAGACTTGCCTTGTACCCTTCTGCATTTGACGCAATTGTGTACAGTCTTCCTAGCCAGGTGTCGACCATTGATAGGCCATATGTATTGCCTGACGCTTGCCAGGAGAAGCTGCGGTCCAGCGTGTAATTTGTGTAAATGTTCCCGTTTAAAGATAAGTTTGGTGAGGTGATGAGAGGAATGTAATAAGATGGGATGTTTGCTATCAAATGAGATGGCTGAAGCATCCAAACGACCTCCTACTCGTATTAATCTATCTGTGTTTATGAAAGGTGATAACGATAAAATGTTAGATCTTGAACTAAGAGGTTTGCCTTTGGACAGCAAACCGTATTCAACAGGAAAAGATTCCTGTTGCGACATGCGACATAAAAGCTGAAATGAATCCTTTAATTCATTTAAACTAAGCGCACCATAACGTCTAAGCGTTGTAGGTTTACGAAAATTGTGTAAATATCTTAAAACATATGCATAAACACGTTTAATTTTATGTAGTTTACTGTATTTTTCAAATGGAATTATTGAATGATTATCGATTTTAGTAGCAACGTTAGATTTTATTTCAGGAATTTCAAGCTCCTGTTGGGATTCATTACGTAGTGTAGGCCAAGAAGAATCATCTTGGATTAAAAATTGGGGTCCTGACCACCATAAGTCATAACTCTTAAGCTCTTCAGGATAAACGCCGCGTGAGATGAGGTCAGCGGGATTGTCCAAGGTGGGTACATACCGCCAGCAAGAAATATCTGTCAATTCAAGTATTTCTGCTACCCTGTTCGCCACGAAAGTTTTTAGCTTTCTGGAGCTAGTATGCAGCCATGCAAGGACAACACTAGAGTCACACCAATAGACCTTACGTGCAATTGTAAACCTCAGAGAATCAGCCACAGCACAGCAGAGTTGTGCAGCTAGTAATGCGGCGGACAGTTCCAAACGCGGTATAGTGCAGGCCTTTATTGGAGCTACCTTCGACTTAGAGCATAAAAGTTTGACATGCACAGTGCCTTTATCATCAATGGACCTTATATAGATGCAAGCCCCATAGGCACTTTGGGAGGCGTCGCTGAACGCATGCAGCTCGGTCACTACAGGTGAGTCACATAGAACCTGCCTTGGTAGTGTTACAGAGGTGAGTTGAGATATACTGTTGAAAAACCTTTGCCAAGCCCTTTCGACATCACTTGACACTGGCTCATCCCAACCGACCTTGTCAAGCCAGAGTCGCTGCATGATTAATTTAGGTATAATGATACAAGGGCTAACAAAACCGAGGGGATCAAAAATTTTAAATGAGGTAGATAATATATAGCGCTTAGTAATATTTTCCTTAACAGGTGGAATTTCGAAAGAATAATGTAAACGGTCTGTTTTAGAATTCCACCCTAAGCCAAGAGTATTCGATGACTCACTGATGATAAGAGTATCGTTAGAGTCTGCCGAACAAGATTCAAGAACGTTAGGTGAATTAGATTTAAACTTTCTCAAGTTAAAGCAGCCTTTCTTTAAGGCATCCGATAGTGAATTTTTTATACGTTTTAATTCGCTTTGACTATTACAGCCCGTGATGACGTCATCGACGTACGTATCGTGCTGTATTATTGTTTTAATGATTGCATCGTCACACTCCTCGCCCAACTGCCAAAGACATCTTGTGCTTAAATAGGTTGCACTGGAAAAACCGTAAGTCACAGTGTTTAACCTCTTGTATGCCGGAATACCAGACACAATTAAAAAGTTATTGTGTCTCGCGTAGATCTGCGTTCCGGCATACAAGGGGTTAAACGTAATATTTTAAGGGGCTTATGCTCGTCTTCTCTCCATATAATAAGTTGAAGATGTCGATCAGATTCGTCAACTAATACTTGACGGAACATTTTTTCTACGTCACCTGTCAGTATGTACTTGTAGAAACGGGCTCTGATTAATATGGCGAAAAGAGAGTCTTGAATTTGAGGCCCGATCATTTGAATGTCGTTGACAGATAGGCCTGAGGACGTGCGTGCCGATGCATCGAACACTACTCGAATTTTTGTTGACTCACTATTTTGCTTAAACACAGGATGATGAGGTAAGAAATAGCAAATTTTAAGTTGTCATTTAATGAAATTTCAGATAAATGTCCTAATTCTGCATACTCTCTTATGAATTGAATGTATTGCGATTTAACTTCGGGTTGTTTCCTAAAGCGTTTTTCTAAACTATAAAACCTTTTCTTAGCCATATTGAAGGAGTCACCAAGACAGTCAGGAGAATCTATAAGAGGTAGCTTAACGGACAATCTGCCATTTTCTAAGCGAGAGGTGTGTTGTAAAAAATGAGTTTCACATGCCTGCTCGCTTTCGCTGAGGTGTGATTTTGAGGGCAATTTTTCTAACTCCCAAAATCTATTTAAACCTTGTTCAATATTTCCATTGTGATAAATACTAGTAAGTGAGTGATTGCATTTAATATTCATTTTGGGTTGTTTGTGTTGCAACGGGCCTCCAATTATCCAGCCCAATTTTGAGCTGTGTAATTTAGGATAATTTGGACCTAGTGACCGCTGCTCACAACCTATAATGTCCCAAAATAAGTCTGAGCCTATGAGCATGTCTATCAAAGCAGGTTGATAGAAATTAGGATCGGCTAAAACAATGTTACTAGGAATATTAAATGATCTAACATCTATAAATACACTTGGTATGGAACCTGTTAATTGTTCCATTGCATAAAAGTTAGAAGTAACAGTAAATGATGAATTTTTCGATTTTAATTGGGCAATGCAATTTTCAGTTACAGTGCCTGAATCATTGTTACCAAAACCGATAATCTTAGTAGCACCTATAGGCCAGACCTCTAATGATAACCTTTGTTTCAGGCTTTGACTAATGAAAGAGGACTGACTTCCCCAGTCTAGTAGGGCGCGTACTGTTTCAGACGCTTTAGTCTTAGGATTGACTACCTCTATTAAAGCAGTGGAAAGAAGAGCTTGGTTGGTACCTTGATTGTTACAGTTGGTCAACGTGTCCGCTGAACTGTTGACACTGCTTGTGTTGGCAGCTGGACCAGTAGGAAGGTGCAACATGCTGTTATGTCTCTTGTTACATTCACAGCAACGACCTGAGCGACATTTAAAGGTAGGATGACCAGATCTTAAACAATTAAGACACAATCTTAATTTATTTGCCTCTGCTATACGCTCACGTATGTCCTTAGCCTTAAAAGTTGGGCAATCATATATTCTGTGATCACCATTGCAGCAGGGACAGAGGTATGACAGTGATGATGATTGTGGTTGTGACTGGTTACTACTGCTGGTGTATGCATACGACTTAGGGTGCGTATGTTCCTTATTTTTCGAACGACTATCCGAACGATTGTTGCGAGAGGGTAAAGGTAAGTTATCTGATTTACCACGGTGCAAAGACTCGAGCACGGCTGCACGGTCGTTTAGAAATTTGTGAAAATCTTTAAGTGAAGACGTGTCAGTTGACAATGCGTTACGGTGTTCCTCCCATTTTGCTAACGTTTGATTGTCTAGCTTAGAAGCAACTAAGTGGATTATAATAACATCCCAATGCTCAGTGGCTTGTCCTAAATTAGAAAGAGCACGCAGATTTTTACTCACGTGATCAACTAAGAAGCGCAATGATCGATCAGACTCCTTGTTAATAGGATTTATATTAAATAACGCACCGAGGTGATAACTTATCAATAAACGCTTATTATCGTAACGTTCGAGTAATAGGTTCCAAGCTTCCTGAATTATCAGAAGATACTTCTAGGTTTGAGATGGTTCGTGCTGCCTCGCCTTCTAGATATGAAATTAAATAGTGAAATTTATTAACTGGACTTATTCTACTATTTTCATGAACTAAAGATCGAAAGGTGTCACGAAATTCCATCCAACGGAAGTATGAGCCATCGAACTTGGCTATTTGAATCAAAGGTAGCTTGAAACCCATTTCACTGTGTCCAAGAGCACATTGAGTTGAATTATGAGGACTGCTTGAGTCGTGGACGCCCTCATCATTGCTATGTGTTTGTAATAAATTTTGTGCTGTTACAATATTGCTAATAAATTCACTTTCTATAATTTCTCGTTCTTCGAGCTCACTGTCTAGCAAACTAGAATTAAAAATTTCAATTTGACTTTGTAGGTATGTCATCAAACTTTGACGATAAAGTTTCAAACTTGCTCAATTTGAGTGTAAGCTCAGCCCGATGTGACGTAGTAAAACAGTCGAGCTGCGATAATTTTTCTAAATAATTTCTAAACTTCGTTACTTGGCCTTTGACGGAGCTACGTTTAATAATTAATTCCGCTAAGTTCTTTGTATCGTCACCCGAAGCCATGATTATTATTTATTTGTTTAATGTACGGCTCAGTAACTAAATACACTACTTAAATTAATCTCACAGAGAATTCTCACGAGCAAGAAATTAAATTTATGTAAAAGTTTAACGGAATTAACGGAACTGTGTTTTAAATTGAAAATAAATTAAAATACGCTCACGCCCCTTCTTGGTGGTGTCTACCGCACGGGAGACCGAAGTTGCAGCTGTCCTCAGCGTGGAGCAGCGGGCTGCGCGGGCGCTGACGACGCTCAGCAAAGGCTTGGGCAATGCGGTCCCCACTGAAAATGTTCGGCGGAAATAATCACTATAATGCCAATAATAAAGCGCGGTAGCTTCCTGTAGGGCCTTTCTATGAGAAAAAAATCGGTAACGAAGAGAGTTATAACAATAAAAAACAGCTGTGGGTAAATGACAAATGAGAATTTCCAACGATCAGCTTGAAAGTGCAATAAACACGTTAATATCTTGTGATACGCTGTAGAAATATTCTTATGTATTGTAAAGAGACGATATATAATAGCTAGCTCGTAAGAAAATTAAGTATAACGTTAAAATATGATCACGCAATATTGTAACCTTGTCAAAGTAAACAAGTTCAAGGTGTGATTTTGTGAATTTACACGTAGTTTGCACAGGTATAAAACCAAAATAATGGATAGGAAATAGGTTACTTGGGGTAACAGGGAGTTTAGGAGCAAAGGAAACCACTTAGCTGCAATGGTAATGCTGTGCTGCGGTGCGTCGTTGCATGTGACGTCTATGTCCGGCAATGCTGGTGCTTCCGATACCCGTGTAGGCTGTTCCAAGGCTCTAGATGCGGCGCGGTGCTGACCGGCTGATAGCTGCGGCGCTGTGCTGACCAACTCCAGATAGACCTTGGTGCTGCAAACTCCCTTCAGATTTTCGTCCTGTCACGGTCGCCAGTAATGTCTGATCTCCAGACACTGTCAGCCTTGCGGCTCAATAAAAACGATGATTGATGGAAATATATCGATTTACTGCTGATTTGCTTGGTTTTATAATTACGTTCACAATTCATGTGCTTGCGTATTGACTTTATGAAGACAAGTATTTTTATATAAAAAGTAGGTAGACATTTTTCCTTATGTCTAATAATTAATTGTTTCAATCTACCGACGTAACCGGTCGCGCCTACACGAACAACAATGGGTAATGCTAGGTGATTATTGTCAGGCGTTAACATCATCCCCCCCGTTAAAAGTCTCCAGACTTTTAACTTTCTATGAGATGCTTCGTTGCCGGTAGGGGGCAGAGTCTTGTGAAGGCTCTTCGGTAAGTTCCATGGGTGGTTTTGACGTCTGCAACGCGACTCACTCCATCGGGACCAGGAAAGAGTTTCGTGATTCGACCCGTGCGCCAGCACAATGGTGGTAGATTCTCCTCCTGCAGCAGCACTAGGTCACCAACTTTTAATGGGATGTCATTGGTGCGCCATTTCGTTCTTTCCCTTTGCCATCTTCTCCAGAAGTGCTGCCGTATTTGCTCCAGTCGTTCATAACGCTTCAGCTGGGTTGACTTGCAGTCTTCTAGGTTCGCCGAAGGTAGCGCAGTTAGTGGCCGCCCGATTAGGAAATGTCCCGGAGTGAGGAAAAGGAGATCATTTGGAGACGAGGACATAGGGTAAAGTGGACGGCTTTTTAACAAGGCTTCTACTTGTGCAAATAGTGTGGATATTTCCTCAAACGTTAAATGCGTGTTACCCATTACTCGTCTAATGTGAAACTTAGCGGATTTCACCCCGGCCTCCCAGATACCACCAAAGTTGGGAGCGTAAGCAGGAGAAAATACGGCAGCACTTCTGGAGAAGATGGCAAAGGGAAAGAACGAAATGGCGCACCAATGACATCCCATTAAAAGTTGGTGACCTAGTGCTGCTGCAGGAGGAGAATCTACCACCATTGTGCTGGCGCACGGGTCGAATCACGAAACTCTTTCCTGGTCCCGATGGAGTGAGTCGCGTTGCAGACGTCAAAACCACCCATGGAACTTACCGAAGAGCCTTCACAAGACTCTGCCCCCTACCGGCAACGAAGCATCTCATAGAAAGTTAAAAGTCTGGAGACTTTTAACGGGGGGGATGATGTTAACGCCTGACAATAATCACCTAGCATTACCCATTGTTGTTCGTGTAGGCGCGACCGGTTACGTCGGTAGATTGAAACAATTAATTATTAGACATAAGGAAAAATGTCTACCTACTTTTTATATAAAAATACTTGTCTTCATAAAGTCAATACGCAAGCACATGAATTGTGAACGTAATTATAAAACCAAGCAAATCAGCAGTAAATCGATATATTTCCATCAATCATCGTTTTTATTGAGCCGCAAGGCTGACAGTGTCTGGAGATCAGACAATGGGTATCAACTCCAATATTTAAAGGGGTGGGGAATCCAAATCCAACATCTATTTCGTGATCAAAGATGGCGGATGAGAAATCAAAGATAGCGGATGGGATTTTTTTTAAAGTCGATATGGGTATCGTCTCCGATATTTTAAGGAATGGGGAATTCAAAAACACCATCTTTTTCGTGATCAAAGATGGCGGATGGGATTGTTTTTAAAAATCAATATGGGTATCGTCTCCGATGTTTGAAGGGATGGGGAATCCAAATACAACATCTATTTCGTGATTCAAGATGGCGGATGGGAAATCAAAGATGGCGGATGGGAAAAATTTTAAAAATCAATATGGGTATCGTCTCTGATGATTTAAGGGGTGGTGAATCCAAATAAAACATCTATTTTGTGATCAAAGATGGCGGATAGGAAATCAAAGATGGCGGATGGGATTTTTTTTTAAAGGCGATATGGGTATCGTCTCCGATATTTTAAGGAATGGGCAATTCAATATTATATAAAAATCTATGTTTGTTTTTGCATCATTTATAGACCCTGCAATGATAAGAGATTAAACGCTAAGTCAATGGTAACTTGGAAAAGGGGCTTGGAAAAAAGGGAATTCAATAAAAACTCTTAAAAAGGCGATACGGAGTTCGCTGGGTCAGCTAGTAGCAATATATAGACCACCAAATACGAATAAGCTGTCCATTATCAAGGACTTAAATAACTTGCTGAAACAATTACCAAAAAGATATCATGTAATCATCTTAGGTGATATGAACATAAACTTGTTTAATAACGACGCACTTAGCGAAAAGTACAAAAGCAGCCTCAGTGAACACGGCCTAAAAAGCGTAATCAATGAATGCACATGAGAAGAAGTATAACCAATTGGTGACGTCGTGTATCGATCATGTGTGCAAGTTGTCGGACCACTATATGGTAGGCGTTAGCTTAGCAACTGACGAGAAGTGCAATGCGCCGACGGGTGAAGTAAATAGTGAAATACGTGTGTTAGATAATAAATTAGTGCAGGAAAAGTTGAATGCTTTTGACTGGAATACAATATTTAACTTGGACTGTCCATTGGTAATGTATGAAAAACTTTCTTATGTGTTTCGTGATATTTATGAAACTTCGAAAATTATAATAAAGCGTAGGTATAGGTAGTAGGGAGTCACAGCCTTGGATAACTAAGGATCTTAAAAAATTGTTAGATCGTAGAGATGAGCTTTTTAGAAAGTGGAAAGCAAGTCCTACTAATAATAGTTATAGGCTCGAGTATACACGGTACAGAAATAGAACAAGCAAAATTGTAAACAAAGAAAAAAACAAATACAGGCGAACTGAACTAAATCAATGTCAGGGCGATTTTAGGAAAATATGGATCATAATTAATAACTGGATACGTAACACTAAGACTAATTTAGATAGCGTTGTAATGCAATCTTTAGGTAAAACTAATACTGTTAGTAATATATGTGAAAATTTTACAAAAACATTTACAGAAGAAATTGATTCTATTAAACATCAGCGTAACTTTAAATTTTTAAATCGAGATGATTATGTGACGCCTTGCAATATGTCACTTCGATATCAAAAAGCAACATCATCCGAGGTTAAAAGAATTATAGATGATTTGAGTAGTCGAAAATCACCTGGGGTAGACCAAATAAGGATACAAGATTTAAAATATATAAACAACAAAATTAGTCCAATTCTAGCCAAATTTGTTAATCTTTGTGAAAAAAGTGGAACATACCCACATCATAGATGAGAGAATGAGAGAATTAGTATCAGATGGAACGCACGGCACAGTTGCGTGCGGCCACTAAAGCAAATACAAAATTGAAAAGCGAATACAAACTCGTCTCAGTGCGCTACGACGCATCGTACAGTTCACGCGTCACGATCACTTCAACTTTTAATTTCTCAAAATGCCGTCTTGCGTTCTTAAACACTGTAAAAGTTGTTCCTAAAAACAAAAACAGGAAAATGGAATATCTTTTCACAGGTAACTATTGATAATTTGACTGTTTCCTAATTTAATTTCGATAAAATTCGTATTTGTGCAAGAAATATTTAAGTGTTGCCAGTTTTTGTCGACGCCGTTCTGCCTGAATTAGGGAAAATGCACTTGTCAATTGATTATGTGATAATGATTGTCATGTTAATGAAAAATACATTACCGTATTATAAAAGTATATTGTAGATATATCTTCTTTCTCATAAATATAGTAATAGAATTTCAATTTCCATTAGTATATACCTTACATAATATTGTTTTGAGTTCGATCCCCAAACGATCCAAATATTCGTGTACACCCTGCTACTCGTCAAGCTTATACACTTTGACCTTTGCACCGTTCTTATGGCGTAAAGAATAAGTATCAAAATCGTACAGCAAATGTTTAGCTTGACTTGGCGCCGTGTGTACATACATACTTATGGCGTAGGGAATAAGTATCAAAATCGTACAGCAACTGTTTAGCTTGACTTGGCGCCCTGTATACATACATACTAATGGCGTAGGGAATAAGTATCAAAATCGTACAGCAACTGTTTAGCTTGACTTGGTGCCGTGTGTACATACATACTTATGGCGTAGGGAATAAGTATCAAAATAGTACAGCAACTGTTTAGCTTGACTTGGCGCCGTGTGTACATACATACTTATGGCGTAGGGAATAAGTATCAAAATCGTACAGCAACTGTTTAGCTTGACTTGGCGCCGTGTGTACATACATACTTATGGCGTAGGGAATAAGTATCAAAATCGTACAACAACTGTTTAGCTTGACTTGGTGCCGTGTGTACATACATACTATTTATTTCTCAACTAATCGACGCCAGCGGCTTCGCACGCACATATTTTCGTATTTCTCGTTTTGCCCGATCCCGTGGGAATTTCGAGAAATCCCGTCTTAGTGCACCCCTACGGTTCCCAAGAAACATACATGGCTACATGCTAAATTTCAGCTTCATGCGCCGAGTAGTTTCGGCTGTAGCTTATCTGTCAGTCAGTCAGTAACGCAAGGATTTTATATATACAGATTTAAGATTTACGAAGTAGTTAAAACTTAACTCGGTACCTACATTTAAGAAATGTATTTATAAAAGCATTAATTAAATCCATGGTAAATTCTTCAAAACCGCAAATGAATATAAGAATATTACATAACTATATGCAAAATACTGGGAGATTATTCATAATCTGGCAACTTTTCACACACATAGACGCGCGTGTCCGTACAGTGCCAGTCGCCAAAGGTCACGCACACATAGCTGTCAAGTGTCAACGTGCCACACTTAGTTGGACGAATGCGCTCTATCTGAGACTAATTCTCTCATCTTTCTCTCATCTGTGACCCACATTGCTTAAAAAAGTCAATCATTCGGCCTATTTATAAGGGAGGTAATCATTCAGATTATACAAATTATAGACCAATTGCCATTTTACCAGTAATCAACAAAATTGTCGAAAAAGTAATTGTAAAGCGACTAAGTAACTTTTTAGAGAAGAATAACATAATCTCGGAAACGCAACATGGCTTTAGAAAATCACGTAGCATAATAAAAAATACGTTGCTGTTCTGTTTATTGATTACAAAAAGGCATTTTATACTTTGGATCATCAAAAACTGATAGAAGCCATGCAAGAATGTGGCATTCGCGGGCCACTCAGTAAATGGTTCCAAAATTATTTAAGTAATAGGACACTGAGTACAAAGATATGTGAGCATACAGGGCAAGAGGCTGCTATAAAGTCTGGTGTGCCGACTGGTTCAGTGTATGGACCAATTGGATACATTATGCATGTCAATAGCATGAGTCAAGTAATAAAAAAATGTTCCGTATATGTATATGCTGACTATACTTGCCTGGTGTATGCTGACACTGACTTAGATATAATCGAACAAACTATACAAAATGATTTTGAAAATGTAATTAAATGGTCGCATGATAATGGCATTATTTTAAATGTAGCCAAAACCAAATGCATGCTGCTGCATTCACCATATATAAAAAAAACGATTAGAAATATATCCATTATTGGTCATTCATACAAATGCTTAAATATAACAATAAACAAATACCTATGTGAAAATTGTGTTAACAATAGACTGTAATTTAAACTGGAAATATCATATTGATATTGTTTGCAATAAAATGAGGTCTATCTTAAGTAAATTTAAGCAACTTAAATATGTAACTAGTCGAGCTACTTTATATGTTTTGTATTATGCTTTGGTAGATGCAGTTATGAGCTACGGCCTGAGTTCCTATGGATGCACATTTAAAACATACTTAGATAGAATCCTAAATATACAAGTAAGATTTCTAAAGATTCTTGTCGATAAAAGCACCAAAAATAACTGTAAGTAACAGAAATTATATGGAACTATTTAAAATATGTAATATGAAATATCCTACCAGTCCATGAAAAAGTAAAATATATGTTAGCCGTTGAACAATTTAATAGAAGCGAGTTTAAAATACCTATTAGGTATTACCTAAAATTACACATTGCATGCTCAGGCTAGATGTCAAAAAGAAATACAACGAGCCGGTTGCACGTAATAGGGAACATTACTAGTCGACCAAGCAATGATTTCAAAAGGAAGGATACGCCCATCTGACATTTTATACAAGCCTTCTTAATACGAGCAAAAATAGTGACAGCTGTCATAAGTGTCATAACTCATACGAACTTCGTGAGTGTCGTGTTGCATAGGTCAACGACGTAACCTTGTAAGCACGTAGGTATATAACTTTTTTCATATTTTAACATGCCGATAAAGATAGGTACTCGTACATAACGATTTTCTAGTTGTGATGATATTTTACAGGTTGCAAAGAAAACGTGTAAGTGTAACGAATTTGTCTCAATCAGCTTTATTTGAAATTGTAATCAACTTATTGTTACACTAATAATGTATTGGGATATTTAAAAGCAATTATTTATGAGGCTTGAAATAAGGCTCCTTACGTTGTTCCTTAATAATGCGACTCCAAATCTCGTTTTGTGTTGAATCTGTAAGTTACAAAATATTTGAATTGTAATTCGTTATTGCATATCCATACTTCCATACTAATATCCATATCCATACTTCCATACTAATATTATCAATGGGGAAGTAACTTTCTGTCTGTTGGTCTGTTACGTTTTCACGATGTAACCACTGAACCGATTTTGATGAAATGTAGTACAGATTAAGCTTGAACCCCAAGAAAGGATCTAGGCTAGTAGGGTAAATACGCTAAATGTCGGCCACCTTACGGTTTTTCTGTTTTGGGATCGGTCTGGCACCATCAATTTGCAACAAAAGGACAGCTTCCGATGCGGTTTTGGATAGTTTGATAAATCTATTTCATGTTTATGGGCATAAGATTGACATTTCTACTACAAGGAAAAAGTTCTAAGGTTTAGTTGCGTCGAGAACGAAAAAACCCTAAAGTCGGCCATTCACGGCCCATGGTCGGTCGCGTTTTTCCCAAATGTCGGCCGGGTATAGGATGTTTTAAATTAAGACTGACAAATATTATTAATATGATTTATTTTGGCAGGAGTCTCACTAAGTATACGTTATTAATCGTTATTGGTTTAATAGTAGGTAAAGTATTTTTTTTATTTGCACTTAAATAATGTTAGGTATTACAATTTTTATCATGAAGTAAACATCACAATAATTATAATTAGTTCTGGATGTCTTTTCAAAAATAATTCATACCAGTTTTGGCCCGGAGTATCATCATTGAATAGATTTTGCCTGATTTCGGCTTTCATATTTTTTTTTACACTATTAATTAAATCTGTTTTTTTTCTTGGGAAGCCGCACTTCGCGAGTTGTATTAGCCATTGAACTAGTATTTCTTCTTTGGCTGGATTTAAAACCGAAGGACGTTCCGTTTTAAATGTATGTATGTCTATGAGACCAGCCAATCTATCCTGCAACGTCGTCGTTCGCGGGACGCCAAATAGTTTAGAGGCTGCACGAATGGGCATTCCATTATTTATTGCCTCAAGTGCTTCCTTTATTTTTGTGCGATCGTAACTGCATAATTTTCTTTGTTTTCGTGAAGGCCCTGGATTTCCCTGCTGTCATTGTAGTACCTTAAATTAAAAGCATTAATTCTAAGGGCAGCTTTTTGTGACATGCAGGTTAATTAATGAATGAAATATTCACGACCAACCATTTATATTTTTTAAGCTAATTACCATGGGTTAAGGTAGCAAGTTCCAAAGAGCAATGTATATCTTATATTCCCATACCATAATAAGCTACCATAAATGTTTTCAATAATATCAACTCCTACATTTAAACTTAACTCTTTATATTATTAATAAATCAATGTATAATACATATTTTATTTTGAGAAAATAAGAAAAAGTAATCAGCCTGTATAGTTGGGCTCGAATTCGAGGCTGGTCGACATTACGATCTTTAATGTTTCTAAAGCCGGCCCCTATTTCGGGTACATTATTTCTCGAGATTCAACTAATATCACCCCGGCCGGTATTTGGCGATTAAACGTAAAATAGATTTATTTGCCTATATGCGTTGCAAATTCTCTTATTAAGCCAATGGAATAAGTACAATTTGAATTTATAAAACAGACTGCATTTACTTAAAGTCGGCCACGGCCGAGAATCCGGTTTTAATTCAAAATTGGTATTCTATTGGCGGCCTCCTATTTTCCCTTTAAAACAATACGTAAAACATTGGAAAAACTATCTCAAAATATAGTAAAAATCACTAATTACTGATAATTAAGCTTAAAACAAAGAAAAGGAATGTCTGACCGTTCTAATATCAATCCCCGAAGTGTGGGTATTCACAGCAAGTAAGGTACTTTTAATATAAAATTGACGCTTCGACGGCGCAATCGCTACTGACGCTCAGTGTGCGAAGAATGAGTGGCGTAATCGGAAAGTAACGATTTGTACATATAGAGCATGAACTAAGGTTGTAATTCGAGTGGCAAATTTGTCACTTCATTACGTTTTAAATGAACGCAAGCTAAAAATGTGCAGACGGCCGAAGTTTGGGGGGTGGCCGACGTTTAGCGTATTTACCCTATCTACGATAACCGAAATTCACGCGGACGTAAGCGTGGGTGAAATTTCCTTGTATTACAGATTTCTCCTATCCATTTTCACCAGAAGCTTGATGACGGTATTAACTCCTCACAGATGGCGTGATTTCTTTTTTAATGAATTATCTTATTGAATATAAAACATATTAAGTACCAAAATTACTTGCACTAAGTTCTTAAGACAACAATAAAACAAATAAAAATGACGACCCTACAAAGTTACTTCGTTCACTTAGCGCGTTCAAAGGCGGCCACACAATAGCCGCCATCGTGGACTTCGATAGTAAAATGAATATCACTTTAAAATGTGTTTTTTAATAACTGAATGGCAACAAAAGTAATATAAGGTTACTTACCTATGATATGATATCCCATGTTCCTTTTTGACCTTTGTATCGTAATTATTGCAGCCTTTTACTACACAACTAGGTATTTTTATGACAAGCCAATACTCGCTTACTCGGACCATTGTCGACTGAGTCGCGTTGGCCCTAAACTGTCATTTTTAGGGCCAGCGCGCTGGTGCCATTTAATCGCGCGTTTGGCCCGGTCCTTACGCAGTAATATATAAGTCAATGCGACCAAGCCAATTAGACGAATGTCAAAGTGACAAAATTTAACATAATTCAATAATTATAATCCAGAAATTCCTAGTACCGATTGCAGGCGCATTGTACGTTCACGCGCCGCGTTCGCACGTTACGATAAATAATTTCTGGATTATAATTGTTGAATTATGTTGAATTTTGTCACGTTGACATTCGTCTAGTTGGCTTGGTCGACTAGTACGCAAAGCTCGACGCAGATGGCAGCACAAGCAACTACAGTAAACAAACTTACGTAGCGCGCTTTTCAAATATTGTCATCAAAAATACAACAATATATCTATACTTATTTATATTGGCAAAACAGTTACAACAGTTGTAATTATCAATAACAATAAAATTGGTACACTGTTTCTGTTTAAGTGACTTGTTTGAGATGAGATAATGAGATCGCGCATCCAAAGTTTGAAGTCTAAACGAGTTGTCAAGTTGTCACTCAAATGTCATACTTGCCAAAATGCATTGTTTACTTTTTTTTTTTTGGGATTTTATGACCTGGTAACTGGACCTTTAGGTCAAATCTTATTTTATTTTAACGGACACTGCACATTCACTTAATTTTTAAATTGTTTTAACAGTATTTTTAATGTATTTATATATCGGTTTGTAAGTATTTTTGTCTTTCAATAACTCTTCGAGTGGCGGCGGGCGGGAGAAAGAATCGCACTTAATGTTCACTTCACTGAGTTCACTAGCCAACACTAATCTGTCAAGCAGGAAGTTTTGACAGTCAAAGATAAGATGTGCAACGGTTCCTTGAGTTCCTTCTTGAGATTCACAATGTGGGCATGTATTGCTTGTAATAATGCCAAGTCTAGCAAGGTGTGACGGAGCAGTATTATGGCCAAAGCGCAATCTATTTATCGTAGTGATAAAGTCTCGGCTGGCTTCCTTCAATCTATTGTACCAGGGTCTAACAGGTTCTTCAACATTCTTCTTGTATACGGCCGTAAAATTTTCCTTTAGTGTCTTGGTCTTTCTTCCACAATTCTAACCATAAGTTACAAACATTTTCATTAATACATTGCAAGAAGTCAGTCATAGGAATGTCCATTGCATTTCTAACATCAATAGCATTACTACCTTCATATGCGGTTTTATCAACTATTTCATTGCCATAGATACCTCGGTGTGAAGGTACCCACAGAAAAGCAATGCTTTTGTGCTTGAGGTAATATTGATAAATTATTTCTTTGATGAAATATAGAATATAATTTGACTTAAAAGAAACTGTAAGGTTAGTTAAGGCTTTAATCAAACTCAGTGAATCAGAAACAATCAAAAAGTATTTGCTATTGTTAATTTGGCGAATATGTTTTAATGCCTGATAAACCGCATATGCCTCTGCAGTGAATATGGTGCATGTATTGTGTAGAACAAAGCTTTGAGAGAATTGAATTTGTGGATCATATATAGCAGCACGCACATAATCACTTCCTTTACTGCCATCAGTGTAAATAACATAATAATTCTTATTATCTGCCATAAACTGTAACATATCTAAATTGTTATTGATGGGATTTTGCAATTCTTTGACGGGATGTGTGATACACTGATAAGAGAAGGAGTAACATGGCCATGGGCATTGTTTTCTAATACCAGTAAAACTGTTTTCTGTTTCCAGCAATATTTTGGACAATGTTGGGGATTTACCATTTAAGAGAATCTCGCCTGTTGTTAGAGGTCCAGGATTTCTACATACAGAAGGTACTATTTTGTTTATTATTTTCTTGTTATCTGCAGCAATTAATTTAAGACAGAATCTCTCTGCAAGTAGAATGCGTCTCAAAATTAGGGGCATTATTTTAGTCTCCACTTCCATGGCCCTTATGGGAGTAGAGCACATTGCACCAGAAATTGTTCTCAAAGCCCTGTTCTGCAATAGATCTAGTTTATTTACATGACTACTATTTATATACACTAATGAGCTATAATCAAAATGGCTTCTAACTATACTTTTATACAAAGTTGACAATATTTTCGGGTCAGCTCCCCATGTAACGCCTGCAAGACATTTTATTATATTTAATCCTTTAAGAGCATTTTTTGATATGGTTTTAATATGTTCCTCAAAGGTTAATTTCTTATCTAATACTATGCCTAAAAATTTCTTAACATTCACTGGATTTATAAATTCTCCATTATATATTACTTTTGAATATGTGTTCTTATTTCCAAATATCATGGCACTACTTTTGGAGGGATTAATTTTTAAATGTAACACATCATTGTAATAGTGAAATATTTGGGACAATGCTCTGTTAATATTGTCTATTGAAATTTCTACATTATAATTACTACTGTACAAAACAATATCATCAGCAAACTGCAAAATATCTACATTACTATTTACAAATTTACAGATTTCACTTGTATATATATTGTACAACAAAGGAGATAGTGTAGCACCCTGCATTGTACCTTTAGATGCACATTTTGGACCATGCAATGTATTATTATGCCTTACATAAAGTGTTCTACTATCCAAAAAATTATATATCCATTTACATAGTTGACCAGGCACACCTAACCTAGACATAACTTGTACAAGTATAGCCGGATCTAGACTGTCAAAAGCGCCCTGAACATCTAAAAATACACAAACAGTGTTTAACTTATTATCTTTTGCATGTTTCAGGTCTGAAATTAAGGAAGTGAAGCTGTCTGCACAACTTCGTCCTCGACGAAATCCATATTGTACATGCGGAATTATGCCGTTAGATTCCATATACCAATCCAAACGGTTTTTAATCATGTTTTCAAATAGTTTACCTAGACATGAAGACAGTGATATTGGTCTATAAGAGCTGGCAAGCTCGAGAGGTTTATCTGGTTTGAGTATCGGAATGACACATTGTGTTTTCCATGATTGTGGAATACATTTACAATGCCAAAGTAAATTAAGAATATTAAGAAATATTTTTTGTGCTGATTCATCTAAATTTTTAATAGTACAATAGGGGAAATCATCTAAACCAGGTGTAGTGTCTTTCCGAGATAACAAACTTATTTTAAATTCAGACCATGTAAAAGCATCTAGCAAAAATTTTGAATTTGGATTATCATTATTTAATTCGAAAATATTGCCTAAACTATTAATATTATTTAGATTGCTATTGTCAGATAATTTATCTAGAAATTGAGAAATAAACTCATCTTTATATGATTTATTACCAGCTCTTATACCTTTGAACATTTTTAGAAGATTCCAAATCTTACTTATAGGAGTAGTTCTATTAAAAGTGTTACATAAGCTATTCCAACATATTCTCTTTTGTTCTGATATGGTTCTTTTTTTAAGTGCATCCTTTCTTTTATAATCTAAATAGTTCTCCATAGTAGGATCACTTCTATATAGTTTCAATGCATTGTAAGAGGCAATAACACTTTTTTCACAAATGTCATTCCACCAAGGAGCTGGAGGTCTACTTTTGAAATTATTTGGTTTATTAAGTTTAGGAATTGTCATAACTTTTAAATTATCCAATCGAGAACAAAAATCATTATAGGTTGAAATAGGATCATATAATTTTAGAACTAAATCATTAAATATTGTTTTAGAAATAGTTTTAAACTTTTTCCAATCTGCTTTGTTATATATAAACCTATCAACAGGAGGATTAATATAATATTTATCTATATGCAGTGAAATCTCTGTTATTGTTGGGTAGTGATAGCTGCCCATGGCATCATCATGTACAGACCACTCGCATATTGATGCGAGGTTAGCACTAATAAAGCTTACATCAATTGCAGACGGATTTCGTCTCGGGTTGTTAACAGTTGTAAAACTACCATCATTTAATATACATAAATCCAAGTCATCAATGATATTAAATAAATCCTGACCTCTGCTCTTAGTGGATAGACAACCAAAAGCGATGTGGTGTGCATTAAAGTCACCACTTACAAATATAGGCTTTGGAAGATCATTGATAATATTACATAGTCTATTGATCCGTATGTGTCTACTAGAAGGAGGACAGTATACACAAAGAATAGTCAAGCTACCATGCACCGTAGATAAGGACAGAGCTACAGTTTGAATTTCTTCATAAAATCTAGTGTTTAAAACTTTGTACTTTAAATATGGCTTAATTAGTATTGCTACACCATTATGAGTATTTTTAGAATTTTTATTATAAATATTATATCCAGGTATTCTAAAACTATTGTCTTTAAACCATGTTTCGTTAAGTAAGCAAATGTCAATATTTTGTTTTTGTAAGAATTGAATCAGTAAGGGTTTTTTATTTTTAGCACTTTGAATGTTATATTGAGCAATACGTAGCTTAGACATTGTATGACTTGGATCCATTACTTGAGGTTTTTAATAAGTGTTTCTCTAATGGTATTTACAGTGGTAGACGTATTATCGCCCTTATTACCCAGTTCCACCAACGTCTGTACCAGGGCCTTAAGTACATCATTGTTGGCAACTATTTGGGCTTTGATGTCTACTTTAGGAGAGACATCTCTAGAGTTATTTACACTATGTACAGTATTATTTACAGATGTATTTACAGACTTATTTACAGATGTATGTACAGATTTATTTACAGTGTTAATTGGTTTCATTTTTGGAGGTGGCAAGGGTGGAAATTCAATGTTATCACTTGAGTGTTGTTTTGTGATTGTAGCACTTGCATATGTTATCTTATTTTTCTTTTCTAATATTTTATTTAACTTAATTGGACATAATCTCGAAATTGCAAGATGAGGCCCGCTGCAATTGCAACAGCAGATCTCTGTTGGTCTATCACATTCTTTATATAAATGCTCACCTCCACAAATGGAACATCTTTGTTTGCCATTACATATCCTAGCGGAGTGGTTAAATTTAAAGCATCGGAAACATTGCTGTAATGGGGGTATATATTCGAAAACTCGGTATGAAAACAAATCGTATTGTACATTGTCTGGGAGAATATTCGATAGAAAAGTAATGCTAACTGTTTGTAATGGTACTCGCTCTTGTCCTACCTTCTTTGTGAATCTTCTTATAGCTATTATTTCATAAATTGATGATAATTTTGTGTATAGTTCTTTGTTCGAAATGTTTGCTGGTACAAATCTAATTATGCCTGTTTTTTCTATTTGCGCAGCAGGAATAAATGCTTTCAAGCCATGTTTGTTATGAAAAGCACTGTTGTTAATAAAGTTATTAGCCGTACTATACTGTTTAAATATGACTGCTATTTTATTTCCGTTGATTCTCTGTATAGCCGTCACTCCTTTTATCTCACTTGAAAATATGTGATTGAGATAGATAGGGCTCTTATTGCCTATTCTATCTTTATTGTTTGTAGCTTCTATAAACACTTTAAAATCTGTACAAGTTGCATTTTCTGGGTAAAGTCTTTTATAGTCTGGTTTTGTATAAGGTATATAGTCATAATTCTCACCGCCGCCGCCATTACCACAGTCCTTCTCTGTCCCACCGTCTCCAGCCTCAGGCCGAGGACGTTTATGTGAGGTGGGCGGGTTATCCCCGCCCCCCTCATTTCCCACCATTTCCACGGGTTTGCACACCTATCACTATTGTTTTGGATCAACTTTTAAGCAAAAACCACTGAATATTTAGTAAAAATTTAAAATTGAAAATTTTTCTTATCTGCGCTTTTTTAAGGTTCCCGCCAGAATCTGCATTGTTTACTGTCTGTAGTCGGTAATACCGCCATCTGGTGGTTTAACTTGGCAGTAATCTTCCCTATTATTATGGTGAACGGACGCGTATGTATCTAATACCAAAACTTTTTAACAAAGTATTGTTTGAAGATGAATGTGTAACTAAACAAATGTTTAAAATCAAAGTTAAAAAAATATTACTGGAATCATTTCATGAACAAATTAATGAATAACAATATCGACTACCTACCTACTTATAATGCTGTACCTACAATTATTTATATCTACCTCCATAAGTTGTGTATATAGATTTAAGTGCTTTGTCGATAGAAATGTAATACGTATACATAATTAGTATAAGATTAAGTGAGTGCACAGCTTTCGCCAACAAACTGTCATGCAGTTTGGCGAAATAATTAAATTTGTAATTATGTATTGCTATGAGTTGAAATAAAAAAAAATAAAAAAAACGTTTCAACGACAGCACATTAGTACCATCTATCGATTACTATGTGTACTTTCTCAGCAAACGCTAAGATGGCGGTCTTGCGGGAAGTTCAAACTATGGCAATTTTGGGACAATGTCACCCCCTAGGGCTAAAGTTATACAATTCTACTATCTGTCTATATTTTTTTAATAAACTTCTAAGTAGTAAACATTGTATGGATGGATATCTATCAAATAACAAATGAAAGAAACAACCAGTCTTCGCTTCTAATATCAAACGAAAATCTTTTAGTAATAAAACATTTCTTTTATAACGAACAAAACAACGAGAAGTCAAAAAAAACGACTAATATCTAAGTATGTTGAGTTGACTATTATTATTATGACTGAGATATTATTATCAATTAAATAAAACTATACCTACTCAGTAGATCTATTACCTAGATATTACAGATTAATTAAAAAAATGTACCAATTAGTCAGACTATTATAAATTACACATTAATTTACAAAATATACCAATCAAATGAAAGATTTGTTCAGTTCAAATTACAAGCCATTATTACGAATTATTTTGAAAGTAGCTCCGCTCCTTCAGAAGCACAAAATGTCCAAAGAATCGTCTGCTAAACGGCTTCCTTTTTTAATAGGCAGATAACCAGCTGCTGAGAAGGCCCTTTCGGAGTCAACGCTAGTTGGAACCGCAGTTCTCAGGCAGACATCCACGAACTGTAAAAGTTTGTCTTTTGACCCCCCGGACGTATCGTATAAATCCATTTCATTTTTTATTAATGCCGATACCGACAGGACAGATAATATAATACTATACAGTCCGACAGATTGCTCCTACGTTCGAGTCAGTCCACGCTTCGAATAAGACGTTTTTATGCTCGAGTGCAATCTCGTTAGTCTCGTACTCTCGTCAACATAAACTAATGATTGGTCATTAGTCTATAAGTCCTTAAACCTGACGCAACGCAACTATACCTTCGTAATTTGGAGTCGCCAACAAACAAAAAGTTTAGGTAATTTAGTGAGCTTTGTTCACTGTTACTTAAACGGCCCCTATTTTACCTTTGGCGTATTTTTCCTCCAAATTTATATGGGACCAACTTCGAAGTCCACTCTATCCAATAAATAAAATAATCAAAATCAGACTATTCTGTACTTAGACTTTATATTTAATATATTATTAGTGTAATGATTCTGTAAACATTTTTACGTGGATATCCGTAAAAAAATCTGTAAGAACCTCATTTATTTTCTTATTTTTTAAATTATTGACATCCTTTATCAATTTTACCAAGATTTTATCAAAGAGTATAGGTATTTTGAGCAAGGAGTAGAGTTTGTAAACTTGATGACAGTGTGAGCCATTAAGCTCTCCTCTTGCCAACATTTTACATTGAAAATGCTTCTTGTGTGATTTCACTTTGCCATTTTGGCAATAGTTTTAAATTTTGTTACTTTTACTTTTTTTAAATAGCAATGACACTAAGTTTGTTTCAGTTTTCCTTTCAAGGGATCATTTAGCTAGAAAAAACGGCTTCATCTACAATAGGGCTTTGACTTGTAAGTATTGTAACAGCAAAAAAACATATAATTAGGCATACCTGTATGTCTGAAAGTCTTATACATATAGTCTAAATTTATTGATGTAGCATGTTATTTACAGACTAGTAGCGTCTGTTACATAGAGATATTAAGAATAGTGGTCTGTTACGAAAATCATCGACGGACGTAATGGTGAACAAGTCACAAGTCATACCTCTCTCTATTATTATCTAACACAGGTGTAAACCATAGCCTAGGTACCGCTAACCCTCTGGTTGGCAGTCGCTCTGTTTAATAGCTAATATTCTGTGATGATGATGCTATTCAACTGTGACGAGTTACGATCGACGTCTTCTTTCACCAGGTGCGCGGTGGATAATGCACTTCCCGGGGACGTAACTGATACACCGGTGTGGTGGCGATACGTAACTTTCACTCGTATGGGAGGTACACTAAATAAAATAAAACAACAACCTTAGTCAATAGTCTTTATTACAAGACAAACGTATCGCATGTAAATGCAAAATAGTCTCGTAACGTGCCGCACCGTGCTTACCTATCCGATATATTATAACTTACTTTACAGTACTTAACAGTTTCCTTCTACCTAATAATGTATCCCAGTAGGATATCAACTTATAATAAATTCATCATGTTGAGTAGTCCGACGTCACAAAACTAAAGGTGTGTGTTGACTGCGGCGAGGTGTGAGGTGCGAGGTGCCCGCCGACAGTGGCGCCACCGTCGCACGCGCGCCCTGGGTGTGTAGTAGGCGCGGACTGAGGCTAAGCAGATATTTTTGTATCTTTCTTATCTTCAATAAAATTTTAATTGAACGCTATCATTATTCCTGAGCAATAATTACCTACTTAATAAACGTAGAATACAAGTGAACTGTCGCCGCACAATAATATATTATATCTGTACTTATATTCAATATTACGGATTACCTAATTAAAGTGTGTCGTGATTTCGTTACATTTATTCATTAATTATTTGACGTATAGTGCGCTAACTCGAAGTGTGTGACGTTCAGACTATTGCTGATATTCCAATTCTGACGGTGATGGGTATTAACAAAACATTTCGTGTGAGTAAATTTAAGCGCTGTATCAATGGCTGTGTAGGTAGGTAAGGAGTGTGCGCTTTATACCTCTACTTAATATACCTAGGTACTTAATAACTTGAGCTCATTCCCACCTGCAGTCTCGGGGCCCCGTCATCTCCGACGGCGAGCTACCTACTATGCTTATAATATAAATCAAGTGAGGGTTAATTTGACGTTATCGCACAATGCAATTGTTTTACATCAAATCTCAACACGCTACAGTACGGCGTAACCATTCGACACCCGACTAGTGGGAGCGAGGTGTAACTTACAAATAACTACATAATGTTCGAGTAATGCACGACATGTTCATCGAGACAGTTTATGTACAGCGCATCATTAATTGATGGCTGTGGCCTGTGGTAGGTACGAGGTATCACAGTGTCCCACGAGGTATCACGTATACAGCGACAGGCACCTCGCGCTGCTGTGCCGCTGACGCCGTGGGTGTTCGATTGTGTGTGGCGCTGGCGCCTGAGCTCAGTATCAAGTTCACGTGCATCGTATATTAGAGAGCTCAATACAACTGGATGATATTAAAGTCAGTATACGTGGGACGTCAGCGTGTCCGAGCGAGCGGCCACACACACACACACACGCACACACACAGACGCACAGACACACACTAGTACACGCAGCCGCCGAGTCACTCACACACCGTATTACAAATATCTGTACAAGATTTCGTTCACTATCTACCGAGTACCGAGTATTGAGTCAATCACATGAACAGATCGTCGATTAAGTCTACGAGGGTTCGTGACACTAGCGTTTTGCTAATTCGATATTATATTACACGACATGTTTATGTACACGAGTCTACGAGCACCGGACCGAGCGGGCGCCGGGCGCCGGGCGATGAGTGTGGAGTGCGGCGGAGTGCCGAGGAGGAGTGCGGGGGTGCGGAGAAACACGCGCGGCGTGCGTAGTGACTACGAGTATGTACAGTGGGGGGGGGGGGGCGCGGCGGCGACACTACTTGTTCTCGGCGAGCAGCACCAGGTCGTCGGCCACCACGTCGGACACGTGCAGGTACACGATCCAGTACATCAGGTTGAAGCACACGAAGCACACCGGGAACACGATGCGCGAGTACTTGTCGATGTCCGACGGCGTCATGCCCAGGAACTTGCCGTAATCCTGCGTAACACTCATACATTTAAATACGCATCGAAACGATTTGCTGTTTCGTTTTTTAAACATAGGCCCACATAGGGGATATCACATAGGTCTCTAATTGTGTACGACTACGTACGTGATATGGCTTTTTAGCAAAATTTGTCGATAGCTTTATATACTTTAAATTGCTAAGTTTCCATTAAAGATTCATTTAACTTGTGAGCTGAATCTTCCCAAATCAATGCTTAGAAAGAAGCCTTTTCTGAAGAGCATTGTAAAACTACGATCTCTTTCAAGTTACGTCAATCTAATACGAGTAACGTTCCAAGCACATGTTTATTGTGATGGAGTGTGGTCGGGCGGGTGCGAGGGTGCGAGGGTGCGAGGGCGCGAGGGTGCGACAGTACCTTGCCTCCGTGGATGGCGCTGAGCGGCGCCACGGGGTTCTCCTCGATGGTGCTCTCGAGCGTGCCGCCCTTGGAGTGCGCCTTGGGGTCGCGCACCTTGTAGCGCACCTCCTGCAGGTGGCGCGCCGAGCGGTCGGCGTGGTGGCGGGGCGCGTGCGGCGCGTGGAGGGCGTGCGGGGCGTGCGGCGGCGGCGGCGGCGCGGCGCCACCCGCCGAGTGGCGGGGCGGCGCGCCGCAGCGCCCCAGGCTGCCGCCCTGGCGCCCGCCCTCCCACGCCGGCCCGCACTCCGCCGGCAGCTTCTTCTCCGACATTATTTTCTGTATCGCGACGAAGCGTTGCTTGCGCATCTGAATGCGTTTCGACATGTAGCCCACAGTCGCGTACTCTGTGAACACGAGACGCCAATGTTATTAGCGTGCACGAGCTGTCTGCGCTGCGAGGCGGAGGGCGCGATGCGGCACTCACCGAGCAGACTGGTGAACACCATGACGAAGCAGGTGCCGAGGTACACGTCGATGGACTTGACGTAGGATATCTTGGGCAGCGCGGCGTTAGTGGAAGACATGAGCGTGGTCATGGTGAGCACCGTGGTGACGCCGAGCTGCACGCGCGCCGGCGTCGCGTTGCGGTTCAGCCAGAAGGACACCCAGGAGATGATCACGATCAGCCCGGACGGGATGTAGATCTGGATCAGGTAGTAGCCCATCGAGCGCACGAACTGGATCTCGCACGCCAGCCGGGAGTAGTTACCTGCGATCATTCGACACCGAGTACTGCGCTTGATCGACGCGCTCCACAAAGCAGAATATAATCACATGCTAATCCTAATACGAATTAAACGAAATTGTAACAGTTGTTCGCACCTGTGGTGAGCGATATTTCCATGGCGCGTTGGCGATGTCCGAGCACCTTGAACTGCGGCAGCGACACTTCGTGCGAGACGCCCACCGAGTTGGGCCCCTCGTTCCACTTGTAGCGGATGTCGCGCATCGTGTATCCGACTGTGACGCAGAGAGACGCGCGGGTGAAGCGCAGGCGCGGCCGGACCGCTGTCGTGTCGCGGGGTCGCGCGGTCGCGCGGGCGGGCGGCGCGCGGGCGGGCGGCGCGCGGGCGCGGCGGGGCGTGCGGCGAGCGGGCGCGCTACTACTGCGGCGAGCATTACCTGTGCTGAGCGCCACGACGGTGCTGCGCTGCCGGTGGCCGAGCACTCGGAACTGCGGCAGCTGGACCTCGCTGCTCATGCCGACGCTCGACGGGCCGTCTTTCCAAACGTACAGAATGTCGGTCATCGTGTATCCGACTCCGGGGACATGCCAAACACAAAACGCTATCACTCGCGCCACGAAGCGCCGCGCCGGGTCGCGTCGTGTCAGCCGGGCGACGCGAGGGTCGGCCCGGCGGCGATGATAGAAAAATATCGTTGTAACTACTGTGCGCGACTATGTGTATGGTGGTGAGGGTTGCGGCTAATGGTGCTACAGTAAGCGCATGCACTCGGTGCACAGTGGGGTGCACTGGCGCAGGTGCGTGAGGCGTGCTGGGTGCTGGGTGGAGGTGGTGGTGGTGGATGACGAGGCGGTGCGGGTGCGGGAGCGTGCGGGGGTGGGTGTCGCGGTGCCCCGTCGCGCCCGCGGCGGCGACGTCTCAGTGTCCGGCGTGCGCTGGCGGCGCTCGGCCGCGCGGGTGCTGTATGCGGCGGTCGCGACGACTGTCGGTGCGAGTGGCGCGCGACACGACAGCGGAAGCCTGGGTGCGCGGCGTCGCGCGTCGTGTGCACGCGCACACGGCTCGACGCTTGCTCCGTGAACACAACACACACACACATACACCAACATCGGTGTTTTCTGTCAACGTACGTTACTATTTTTCTATCATCTGTGAGACGTTAGCTTCATACGAGTCATTAGTAAATCTGTCAAAATTTAATAGTTTTTGATGACACAATAAGGATAAAAGTATGGGAAAGCCGAATAATCTCGTCGCCGTCGTCTCACCCTAGACCAGTCTCTAAACAAAGGGACATTTAACATAAAAAATGTAGAGATATCGTGTCGTAGCAAATCGCGAAGAATAAATATATTAAATGGTTGAGTACATTTGGTACTGGCGCATGGCGGTACAACATGGTGCGCAGAGACATGAACTAGAACACAAGTATCTCGAAGTTGACAAGAGTGGCTGAGTGCGGCGCAACGAGCGCAAGGAGGCGCGGCTATAAGTCGAGCGACCAACAGTTGGTCGGGGCGTCACCGGCACGCGCGGGTGCGCGGGTGCGCGGGTGCGCGGCTCGCGGGCCGCGGTGCGGGTAGTATGTGCACACTTACAGCTCTCGATCTCGATGTGGCACAGCTGCCGGTCCATGGGGAAGTACTGCAGGTTCATGGGGCACGACGCCGTGATGGTGAGCCTGCAACAGCGCGCACCGGCGTGACTCGTGAGCGACAGCGACGCGACACGCGACACGCGACCCGCGACAACAGGACTCACCTGATACTGCGCGTGATGGAGCCCGAGTGGTGGATGCGGATGAACTCGTTGCTGGTGGTGGCCGTGTGGAAGTACGACTGCTTCTCATTGACAAAAAACGTGTCCGGCACCCAGATGTTGCGGATGAACTCGGAGCCGACCGACAGAGTCTCTACGCCGGTGCGCTTCTTGTATGCGAGCCGTGGGTCCGTCCAAAACTGTCTGAAGTAAAAATCCAACGTGAAGTCCTGGGGAACAGACATCGCACGTTATAATATGAGCGGCGGGCGCCGGCGGGCCGCACCAACAGACACAGCTCAGCCGCGCACTGAGCGCCGCGCGTCGTGCTCGCGCAACACACGCACACAGCTGCAACACGCACGGTGCAACAACATACGGCATAGAGACGTACTACGCTAGCGTAACACTGAACAACATCAAATACACAGAACAGAGCGACAAGCGTCAGTTAGTCATACTAAGAGTGAAAAGTGCACGCGTAGTAGTAGGTATTGTTACGTGTGGTACAAGTGAACACATAGATAACGCATTCTGGACCTCAACGCGGCCGCTACTGTCGAGCCTCACTCAAACAGTTGCCTTTTTGTATAATTCATCCGATATTGGCAACTATGCCTCTATAAATTTTATAAATGTGACCCGCTCGCAATCCCATTTACTAGAGTTATTTTTTATTTAAATATGGTGATTGTGAAAGCTTAGTTAGTAGGCATGTATTACAGTGAGCCAGTTATATTGGAAGTAGGCAACGACGCGAGTCACGAAAGGGCCATTAAGTGTAGTTGGTGTGTGGCGAGTCGCGTCATCGCGTGGCGCACGGAGAGGCGGCGCAGAATGAGCTAGCGTGTGTGTGGGGGGGGGGGGGGCGCGCGCGCTCGCCTGCACCGCCCGCGTCGTGGGGGTTGAGTGCAGGCGGCGCGCGTGCGAGTGAGCGAGGAGCACTAGAGTGCGCTTAGTGCGGCGCGCCTCCGCCAGGGGCGCGTGCGACGCTCGCCGCGGGTCGCGAGTCGCGTGTCGCGTGTCGGAGCGATGTGTCGCGTGACGCCGCGCGCGCCAGCCGCGCCGCTGTCCTCGGCGTTCTCGTTTGCGTACGATGCCTTATTCACATTAAGAACAATTAATGCATCACGATAATTATATACGAGTATACCCAAATTACTATACAGACAGAAGGAAAGAGAAACTAATACAACTTGAGAATACTAAGTTATCACTGGTGATCTAAGTCAGTTGAGAGCCACTGCCGAGCTGCCAGCGACCACTTCGAGACCTGCCGCAGGAATTAATAAGCCGTACGAGTGCAAGTTCTTCACTGTGACAGTGACGCGTCCCAAACTAGATCCCAACTTTGGAACAAATATTGCAATCTACGTATTTTCGGTAGGTATCGCATTGATCGACGAATGGCGAAAATAAACTAGGTATTGTGTGAGATGCAGGCGCTTAGCGGTAGAGCCGTCGTCTCGTCGCCACCGCCGCGTCACGCGATCGTAGGCAGCGCCGAGCGCGCCACAAAGAGTAGCTCCCTGCCTAAACCCAGCGACACTATACCTACTACATCAAAATATTCAGTAGAGAATATGATTTGTACAAGCTAATATGATTGATGCCGCGAATATACTCGCTCTGTCGCTGTACTTCTCACGGACACGAAGCTGTGCAGTGTGCATGGAGCACGAACAAATGAGCTGTGTTGTCAATGTCAATGAAATGCTTGCGTTTCGAGCACAAAGCTATGGTTATACGCGGTTAGCGAGGTGGCCAGGGGAATCGTATGGTGCTGATACATTTGAACACTCACTTGTAGCGAAGCAACAAGCGTTCGCCGAACATTGATATGAGCATTTTCACGATCTTTTCATCTTCCTAGCAATCGCTCTAATCAGAAGCAAATTTACTGTCCATTCGCTAGAATGTTCGTCCGAATGTTCGCTAAAACTCTCGTTTGTTTTTCTGTTTTGTAAAATTCGCAAAAATGCTCAAGTGTATCAGCACCAGTAGAGTAATGGACTCAAACAGCCGTGTAAATGTCAACAGTGGTGTCGCAGATCACTGGTGTACTACCAATGCAAGCACACTGTGTGCAGTGTCAGTGTGTGCGAACGTTTGTGTTCTAATGTTGCATCCAAACCACTGTTACTTTTTAACTTTTTGTTGTGCAGCATTAAGAATCATAATCATATAATCATTTTATTGTGCATCATAGGTCTAGATGATGTTTGACAAAAAATGTTTGTGTTCAGCTATGTTCAGTATGTTCCGCCTGCAAGGCATACAATATTATGGTCACAAAATACGAGAATAAAAGAATAAGAAACATGGCAACATTCAATAACTTTTAACAACAATAATCTTGCACAATGTACATTGTGATAATTATGTTGCTCAACGACAATTTTTTAACTGTGGTGTGGGGACTGGGAACTCTCCTCCTTATTACCGATGCTCATCCAGAAATGAAAACCGATTATAAATTTTTCTGGTCCCAGAATATAAAATTGTTCGAGAATACCAAAAATGAACATTACTGACATTATAATATTAGCATTCTGGGCACGCTTCCAAATTGATAACTTTTATTTGTTAGTTATTTAAGTATGTGTAAATAGTCACTTATAGTTAGTTTTAATGCAACTGACATTAAAATATTTAAGTATGTACTTGCAATTTCAAGTCTAGTCAAGTTGTGAGTAAAATGATGTAAATACCCTATAAATACCTTTCTACTAATCTGAGTGTTGCCAATTCGTAACTTTCATTTTTGTACTAATAAAATTGAGCTTACAAACCATACAGGAACAATGTAATGCATTGAAAATATAACCAAAACCTTCAAATTAACAAAAATATGCAGCAACCTTTAACTCTTTCAGTTTTGGTGGTAAGTGTTGCTAACCACATTTTTTGGATTTTTTATATAAAATACGGGCCTCTTATCGATTTACTTTTAAACGTATATGATAATAATTATGAACCCTAAACAACTACAATTTAGTTTCCTACGACACCGCAAATCTTACGTTTCGTAAGGACTTTGAATTAAAAACCGGCCAAGTGCGTGTCGGGCCACGCGCAATGTAGGCTTCCGTAGTTGCCCATAATGACTTGCTGCAAAGGGTATTAATGTACAACAAATCTGACTGTTTATTTTGCTGAAAAAATAATTTTAATAACACTATTATAAGAACCTAAGTTTTGTTTAGAAAAATACTAGTATGTATCCAGTTATGTATTGTAAACATAAAATGTGGTTTCCAAGAAATACTACTACTACACATACGTAGTACCGTAGTACATTACATACCAAAGTACGTATATCTTTAAGATTAAGCCAGCAGCGCGCCCAATGTAAACTCACAGAAATAGGTATTTATAAGTTAACCGACGATTACTCGTAAACTAGTGATATCTACTTAGCCGTGATAGTTTTCCTTTTAAATTCGTTATATGTACTACATTTGTGATTTTTTTCACCTCTTCCAAATTAATAGTTTAGCCGGCAGAGGGGGGGGACACTTGAGTCTAACGATTTTTTTAACTTCAAAGCTTGATATTTGACAAACCAATCACTTGATCGAAAAATGATTTGAGCAAACTAATAATATTTTTTTAAAACCTATCCAATGATACCCCACATGATAGGGTACTCAACCAAAAAAAAATTCAAGCCCACTATATACGTAGGGGAGATACCCTTAAAAAAAAAATTTTCCTAAATTTTATTCTACAGTTTTGTTGCAATATCTTATGTCTATATTCATGTGAAATATCAGCTTTCTAGCACCAGGCGTCTTTGAGCTAGGCTGCGGACGGACAGACGGACGGACATGACGAAACTATAAGGGTTCCATGTGGACTACGGAACCCTAAAAAGTCGGTCAAGAAGAGCGTTTCTGACTGCGCCAGTGAAAAAAAATCAAAATAAATTAGAAGTTCAATATAATGATATTAATTTTGATTAGTTCTAAAAAATATCATATACTCTAATGGATTCTCAATAAAAGTACGTTATTTTTTGGTGTTTGTTATGTATTATGAATGAAAACATAAGGTGGTGAGCTACAGTAACCACCATGACGATTGGGGCTAGCTTTTGTATCAATACGACGAACTACACAAACTGCGATTTTCACTTGATATATTGCAACAAAACTTAAAATATTTTTACAAAGCCACTGAAGGACTTGCAATAGACGAAACTATGATAAAATTTAAATGCCTAACTATTTGAAGCTATCTGTAGCAGTCTGCCAAAAACAAAATGTAGCATACTCGTATATACATTTTTGACAAAATTTGTATTCTGAGTCCCAATTCTGTAGAGGATTATAACGACCATATTATCATATGTATATTTTTATAAAATACGTAGATAATTACGATCGAAACGACGTAATTGATGCCATTGATCGAAAAGAGGGGTCAAGTGGGAGACGTCTCTTCCTTTTTCATTTTGTTCATTACTCAGTTGTCAAAGCATATTTTATGTATGAATAGCAGCAGTTAACTTCTTATGCACATATTTGTGTTCTTACCTAGACATAATTGCTGCGCTCTGTGAATCAAGGGCTATCTACGCCGTCATATGTCACGACGAAATAGATCTAAGCTTGTAAATTCCTGACCCTGCTCTTGGGTACCAGAAACTAAAGCAACCAGATAACTTCAAACCATACTTATATATTCTAACATTCATACATATCTTAATATGTAAAATCCTTGCGTTACTGACTGACTGACAGACACGCTACAGCCGAAACTATTGGGCGCAGGAAGCTGAAATTTGACAAGTATGTTCCTTGGGGACCGCAGGGGTGCACTAAGAAGGGATTTCCCGAAATTCCCACGGGATCGGCCAAAACGGGTACATTAAAAAAAAATGCAGGCGTAGCTGCTGGCGTCCTCTAGTAATAGATATATTATAACATCTACAAAGAGATAAGTAGCTGAGAGCAGAGCAGCGATAGCTGAGTGGAAGAGACCGACGGACTGCTATGCAGAGGGTCTCGGGTTCAAATCCATGGCACCAATGAGTTTTCGGAGTTAAGTGCGTTAAATTGTTAATTATCGCTTGCTAATCGGTGAAGAAAAACATCGAGAGGAAACCTGCATGTCTGAGAGTTCTCCATAATGTTCTCGAAAGACATGTGAAGTCTGCCAACCCGCACTTGGCCAGCGTGGTAGGCTATGGCCTTACCCTTCTCATAATGAGAAGACGCCCGTGCCCAGCAGTGGGACAGTATAAAGGGCTGATGATGATGACAAAGAGATAAAAAAATAAACATGCTCATCATACAACATTTTGTAATGGGTGGAAATCGAACTTACAGCCTTCTCTCACTTACTACGAAACTAACAGTCCGATAATATATCATCTTATTTATGTTTATTATTTTTTATAACATAAACTAACCACTAACTTCACACCTGTTATCCCCGAAGGGGTAGGCAGAGTTGTATTACACACCTATTTATTATAAATATTTTTTATAAGTGAACAATCTCATACTCATAAATATTGAACTTACTGCAGTTTTAATAGCCCTTTTAGTCACAGTGGTTAGCGTAGGTAACCACCTTATACCTCGAAAGCCTTACATTCTAAATTTTTTATAACTATATATTTATATAATGTTAACCATCAGTGTTACTGGAATAAACAACAAAATTATATATTGTCATCGATGTGAAAGTATGACTGAAAGAGTTAATACAATAATATATCGTATATTATATTGTTGTCACAGATGAGACAAGTATCAGATGTAGCGTATTCGTCCAACTAAGCGTGGCCACAGAATAAAGAATAGTACTAAAGCGTGGCACGTTGACAGCTATGTGTGCGTGACCTTTGGCGACTGGCACTGTACGGACACGCGCGTCTATGTGTGTGAAAAGTTGCCAGATTATGAATAATCTCCCAGTATTTTGCATATAGTTATGTAATATTCTTATATTCATTTGCGGTTTTGAAGAATTTACCATGGATTTAATTAATGCTTTTATAAATACATTTCTTAAATGTAGGTACCGAGTTAAGTTTTAACTACTTCGTAAATCTGTATATATAAAATCCTTGCGTTACTGACTGACTGACAGACAAGTTACAGCCGAAACTACTCGGCGCATGAAGCTGAAATTTACCATGTATGTTTCTTGGGAACCGTAGGGGTGCACCAAGACGGGATTTCTCGAAATTCCCACGGGATCGGGCAAAACGAGAAATAAGAAAATATGTGCGTGCGAAGCCGCTGGCATCGATTAGTTGAGAAATAAATAGTATGTATGTACACACGGCACCAAGTCAAGCTAAACTGTTTCTGTACGATTTTGATGCTTATTCCCTACGCCATTAATATGTATGTACACAGGGCGCCAAGTCAAGCTAAACAGTTGCTGTACGATTTTGATACTTATTCCCTACGCCATAAGTATGTATGTACACACGGCGCCAAGTCAAGCTAAACATTTGCTGTACGATTTTGATACTTATTCTTTACGCCATAAGAACGGTGCAAAGGTCAAAGTTTATAAGCTTGACGAGTAGCAGGGTGTACACGAATATTTGGATCGTTTGGGGATCGAACTCAAAACAATATTATGTACGGTATATACTAATGGAAATTGAAATTCTATTACTATATTTATGAGAAAGAAGATATATCTACAGTATACTTTTATAATACGGTAATGTATTTTTCATTAACATGACAATCATTATCACATAATCAATTGACAAGTGCATTTTCCCTAATTCAGGCAGAACGGCGTCGACAAAAACTGGCAACACTTACATATTTCTTGCACAAATACGAATTTTATCGAAATTAAATTAGGAAACAGTCAAATTATCAATAGTTACCTGTGAAAAGATATTCCATTTTCCTGTTTTTGTTTTTAGGAACAACTTTTACAGTGTTTAAAGAACACAAGACGGCATTTTGAGAATTTAAAAGTTGAAGTGATCGTGACGCGTGAACTGTACGATGCTTCGTAGCGCAATGAGACGAGTTTGTATTCGCTTTTCAATTTTGTATTTGCTTTAGTGGCCGCACGCAACAGTGCCGAGCGTTCCATCTGATAATTCTCTCATCTATGTATGTTGTATTATCATTATCACATTATTCAAAACGCAGATTATTAGAACAGAGAATTCAAGAGGTTCGTTAAATTGATCTATTACTGTAACACAATAATGTGCACAACATTTGCGCAGACCTTGACGTCACTTTACAACACTATCTATCTCCCTGCATAATAGGAACATACAGGCAGCGCTTCAAACTTACTTACGCTTGTGATGTTGAATGGAGTTCTCTGTTTTCAAGAACCAATAAAAACAGGAATACAAAGTAATAATTATATTTAAGTGAAAAATATTGACAAGAGCAATGTGGCGAACATTACATTGGAATTTGATGTTTATAATTAATAATAACGGCGCACACAGTGGTCCGGGTAGGCAAGAGTACCAAGTTAATATGAAGAGTTTATTATCACTTAGATATAGGTACATCGTTGTACAAAGAGCGTACACAATAACGTGGCCGATCGTCGAGAGCTACTGTGCAGTGCTCCACACTGCACAGTAGCTCTCGACGATCTTCCTCAAGTTAAAGAGAAACAAATATTTTCACTCTTGGTAGTTTGATTTTATACTACCTAGTATTGAACCTTCTGGTTTCAATACTTTGGGCTCTACATGTCAGACAAAAGGTTCCTTTGACGTAGGCTACTAAGGAAGATTTCCACACGCGAGGGCGGTAAAATAAGGGTCCAAAGTATGTTTGAAAATCGATGGATTTTGAAAATGCAGACAGTAATATTTCATAGATTTCCATTTGGGAGATTCACCTACCAAGCTACTCTGTGCACGTACCTACACATACTTAATATAACGCTGGCTGGCCATAGTAGAATATTTAAGTCATTATTTTTTAATTTCCTGAGCCTTTAACTTTTAGCCCAAAACAAAGTGAATCACCTCAAGCAGGTGATAGTTTCGATAATACTCAGCCAGACTGATGACGTTAAAATCTTGCATGTACTTAGGTAATCGTTCAACGCAAAAAGCATTACACTTGACGTCGGACCCCATTTCATTTGACTAAACCTAAGCAAGGTACTGCGACGTATTTACAGAATATTATCACTTGCATTAATACTGCAGCGCATTATTTTCTTTAAACACGGCCGGGCAACCCAATAAAAGTAAAATGAAAGACAAAATCCAAAGATGGAGAAATACCTACAGCAACACGAATACTAAGTACATTTGACAATCTGCGAGGAAGGCATTTCTCGTACCTATGAGCTGATCCATTTATTATGATGATGACCTACTTAGGTACTAATGCGTTGTTAAGAGACAGTCAGTAATGACGGAATCAGACACTTGCACGAGCCGCTCGTTCGAGCCACTCGGCGAGAATACTTTCTGTAGGGGGAGTATCTTGGTAATTGACCAAACCAAAGTGCTAACCGTCTATTGGTAACGCGTAGTGTAACGTTAGGCTACCTAGGGGTAGTGTGGCGCGGGACGCAGGGAAGTGGTGGCTGGGAGCTGGGCAGCAGCTGCGTCACACAATAATAATGTCACAGTCAAGACGAGTGTTACCGACATCGACAAGATCACTAAGAAACATAACGAGAAAGCGAACAGCGATCAGATCCATGAAACGCGGACATGCTCGCAGCCTCGAGTCTGGGGCTGCTCGGGCGCGCGTGCGAGCAGACTGGGGCGAGTACCATGAGCACTTCCGACACGGAGCTGATAGAGAGCACATACATGGTGACGCCCACCTCCACCGGCGGACCTGCAAGCAAGCCCCGACATGTAGTGAGAGGCGCGACCGGCGGCGGCGCGACCGGCGCGACCGGCGCGACCAGCGCGGAGCGATAGTGCGAGCCGCGAGCGTGCGGCGGCGCGCGCGCGCCCGCTCGCTCGCCACTGCCGCCAGTGGCGATGCGCGGGCGCGGGCGCGGGCGCGAGCACGGGCGCGAGGCGCCACTTCAACATTACGTTACTGCTAGGTAGCTACCATTTGCACTTCGGACAGAGAGCTGATGGACAGCACGTACATGGTAACGCCCACTTCCACTGGCGGTCCTGGAAACGATACAACATACAGAACACGACTACGCATCGCATCCATATTCACCAGCTTGTGCAGCCGGCCAGTGCACGCAATATCACCATCGGCTACATGCACGAGTCATGACTACATCACACCGCGTCGAACGTTCGGCCAGTAAGCTCGGCTAAATGAAATGATCGCATGCAGTTATTCGCAGTCGTAGGTGAGCGCGGCGCCGCCGCCCGTACGGAGATAGGGTAGACAAGCTAGCCAGTAGGTAGCTACTGCCTAGCTTGTCCTGAAGTCATCTCAGTGCTGTTGCTGCAACGTTTCCACGTTCGCAGCTTTATTTAAGCTGAAATTTAGTTCACTTACAAAACTGCTCGACTAATATTTAATGTACTCATACAATATTTCGATGAACTACAGACTGCTTCACATTTTAAGATGGCTGGTTATTTACAGCTTATCTGAAAATTTACGCACGTTATCATATATGGGAAGGATTTTGTCTTTCGTATTACTATTTAAATGTGAAACCGACCGTATAGGTACATGGGTACATGAGCCAACCGTTCACAATTTGTCACGTTCTTTGAATCATTGTTAAAAGATTATTTCCAAGGCATTAAGGTCGATAGTTTGACATTGGCCGATGGTGATTTATAATGCACTAGTATAGGTAGGTAAATTAAATGAATGTAATGGAGGTGCACGAGACGGCCGCCGCTCGGCGGGCGCTCGGGACCGCGGTAGGTTCGTCTGAGACGTGCAAACGATTGAATGGCGAGTATGGCGACTCGAATAACGGCTGAATACAATGATGGAATATGCCTTACTCACCTCCATAATTCGGTCTCACTCTTTTGTCGTAACTTATGCTGAAGGAGTCCAAAATTGATGATATATTGACGTCCCCGAACATGCTCCCGCCGCCGCCGCCGCCGCTGCCACAGGAGAAAATAACACATTTCAGAGAACAGTGAGCACAGCGCGGGGGCTTCGCCGTCGATAGGTAGGTCGTCGGGAGCGAGCGCGCGGAGCGGACGGGCGGCCGAGCGCCTGGCTGGGGCGGTGCGGTACTCACGCGACTCGGTCGGCGTGCGGCAACAGTGCGGCGGCGAGCGCGAGCAGCAGCGGCGCGCGGCGGGCGCGCGGCCGGAGCGCGCTCATGGCGCTCGAGTGGAGTGCGGGCGGCCAGGCGGGCGAGCACGGCGCACTGCCGCCGCCCGCGGTGCCGCGCCCCGCGCGCCCGCGCCCCGCGCCGCCCGCGCCACCCGCGATCGATCGCGCGCCGCCCGCCGCCCTGTCCCTGTACGTCACACCACGCGCCGACCCGCCGCCGGTGACTCGTCCGCCGCGCGCCGCCGCCGCCGCCGCCGCCGACCACAAAGCTCCTAGTTGATGACTGTCACGTGCACTGTTGAGTGTTGACCCACAAGATGACCCGTGCGCCAGAAGCGGTAGCTCGGCGGGTCAACTGTAAATACGACTCTTCCTTGACCAAATGCTCGCCACTAACACGCTGGTGCTGCTAAATAAATTAATTAATGTCCCTTGGTTAAACTTTAGCAACATTCATGGTTATTTAATTAGAACGAATCTAGATTATGATTTAGCGACACTTTAGATATCATAGAAGTAAGCGACTTTCACTGGAAGTTGCTGGCTAGTAGATTGCTAGAGCACATCATAGTAAATAAAATTTTCGAGAAAATATTTGCAAAATAGGTACCAAGGGTAGGGTTAGGCTAGGGTTTTCGAGGTGTCTTGTTCAGGACAGTTAAACATCGTGTAGGTATTACAAAATTGGAACAGTTACAAAGTTGGTAATAGGTAGGTACCTATTATTGAAAAGCGTGTTATTATTAAATTAATTATGCTTATTAAGTTATACCTATCTGTTCCAAGGTAAACGGGTATTTGCATAGGTTATAGCTACAGGGAGAAGCTCCTAGTAGGTAGGTACATATAGATCATTATGGCACTTTTATATTTTATTAACTGACTTCAAAAAAGGAGGATATCAAGTCGACCTGAATTGGTGTGTTTACCAACGTTTGGTTGATAAATTGCTTCTTTGATGTGATAATTTTGGAATTGGATAAATATTTGACAATGATCATCTATTTATTAAAGTTCTAAGCATATGCTAAGCGAAAATTCAGGGTGTACCTATGTATGTTTGCTGCACTTAAACTAAAAAACAAAAATAACCGGGTTGGGTTTCGAAACCTAATAAAAACAAATAAAGCGCCTTAAAAAAATAACCATCAACTAAATCGTAAAATAGAAAATATCATTTTTAGCACAGATTTTGTGCCAGGATTATCTGTGCTCCAATAGACAATTAAAAGATTATTTTTACCTTTCCTGATGATAGGCAGGAATGTTTTGAACCTGGTATAATTATTTTAAATTATTTTATGAAATTGTGGGTGAATAGTTGAATACCAATAACAGTTAGATACAAAAAACTGACTTTAAATATCAGGCCATCTGAATAAAATTGCCAAAAATTAGAAGAAAGCAAAGACTTATATTATACTACCGTGGCAATAATTATAACTTCATTAGTCCTATATAATTGTGAATGTTTTTGTTCACATTGTGCATACATGCAAAGATTATCCGCGCGCCTCTAGCGGCGATTTTGGAAGTTATGGGTGATGTTACTTGTATGACACTTTTGACAGCTTTCAATACAACTTTGGTTCGAGGTTATAGTGGTAATTGAATTGAGCTGTCAAAAGTGTCGTACCCTAGGATAACTTCCAAATTCGCCGCTAGAGTCGCTAGTTAGAATCTTAGCATCGCCAAAAAAAATGGTTTAGGTGCACAATGCCACATTCGCAGAATGACAAAATAGATTCGCAAAATGTCATATTCTCTAATAGCCACATCCTTAAAACGTCACATTAGCAAAACGCCACATTTAAAAATGCCACTTTTCTCATAATTTCATAATCTCAAAATGCCACTTTTCAGACACAGTAAATCAGTCTAATAATCTGAGTTGAAAGAGCCCTGCTTCGCAGCGCTCCTAATTTTTGGTTACAGGGCTATAAGAAAACCTATTCTCTTCCTGACTTATAACAATCTTGCAATTTGTGGCATTTTGCTAATGAGACATTCTGTTAGTATGACATTTTGTTAACTATTGCATTTTGCTAGTGTCGAATTTTGCTAATGTATAAATGTGGCATTTTGCTAATGTGTTATTTTGCAAGTGTGGCATTTTGTGAAAGTGGCATATTGTGTTAATGTGTAATTTTGCGCTTATTCCATAAATAACTCAATAACTTTAACAGCAATTTTTGCCCACAAGTATTAAGCTTAAACATTATGGTAAAATAAAAATAATAATGATTAGCGTTGGCATGAGGCATCGCCAAACCATTATATACCACGGCATCCAGGGATCATTCATATTGGTATATCGTACGACATACCTCAGTGGTACTGGAGCCACCCGCATCAAAGGGGACGGCGCGACGCGCAACAGTATTCAGCAGTTTTAACGATTTGTAGTCCAATCCTTAATGGGTAGTCTGACGAAAAAGCACATTGCGCAACTCATAGTTCTTAGCACTTTATCAAAAAAAAGCGCTGCCCAAGGGCAACATTAGCAGGGTCGCCATGTAAAGGATCACAATCAAACGAGTGTTGGAGGTTCAAATGATTGAGCTTAACTTATACACTAACATTACAATATTTAAGAAGGTTAAGCTAACCACACACCTCATTCCATTTGTATGGTTTGTATCGTTATTATGAACATTATAAAACCATAAGAAGTTTTGGTACCATTAAATTAAAATAAATATTTAATGTTACCAAACCTTCCAAAAACAAAAAAAATGTTGAAACACCTTTGTATTGAGACCGTGCACGACAATAGCGCCATCTAGCATGCGCAACTATTCGGGATTATGTCAAATAATGACATAGGTATCAGTATTTTATTGCTTTCTAGTATGTAATTATAGTAAATTAAAGATTAATAAAAAGACGAAGTGGTATTTTTACTATCAACGGTCATCCACTGCTGTCGGTATTTCAATTCGGAATTCAGTACAGTCAATAATAACTGTTGTATTGATGTGATCTGGACTGAAACACTTGGTCATTGTTGCTTCTACGGTGGCTCTATTCGGCCAAAAGATTAAATTAGTAGTTGCACAAGCTAGATTTTGTAAGATCAAATGAAATATTCGTGAGATTGTGGTTCTGCTGTACACCAAATAATACACTCAATGCTGAAAATGTCAAGCCAGTTTTCATTTTTATAAAAAACTAGAGGACGCCAGCAGCTACGCCTGCATTTTTTTTAAATTTACCCGCTTTGGCCGATCCCGTGGGAATTTCGGGAAATCCCTTTTTAGTGCACCCCTACGGTCCCCAAGGAACATACATGCCAAATTTCAGCTTCCTGCGCCCAATAGTTTCGGCTGTAGCGTGTCTGTCAGTCAGTCAGTAACGCAAGGATTTTATATATTAAGATAAGAAGTCGGTATTTAATGGAAACTGTACATTTTTAAATAATAATATGTAGTTAATCTTGTTACTAAAAACTGCAAATTGCTAAATGACACACCAGCAAGATCTAGGAGTTCTTGATCATTTTTATTGATGAAATACCAACAAATTATTGGCTTTTTGTTTCGGTACATTGATTATCATACAATATTTTGTCAGTGCAACAGCTTTTATCTTTCATTCTTGCATTATTAATTGCTACAATTTTTGAAGTTGTTGCTATACCTATCCACTTGGATTTCAGCATCAGAGTGATCACTGTAAATGAATCTATTACAAATAATGGTTGTTTCTTTTAAATTCGATTCAGAAAACAGATGGATTTGGCATCCTTGATCAGCCACTCGAGGTTCGATTTGATTAAATTCATTTTCATCTTCAACTCTTACTCTTACTTGATTTGATGTGATATTTAAGACTTTTGTGGTACTACGTTTTATAAAACGTGTATATCTAGCTAACACCTGTGACTCTCTAACTTTCTTCTGTCGATATATTTGAGGGAATATCGTAGGAACATAACTTGGACTTGTTTGCACGTCAGATTTTTTGCTTCCAATAAAACGTTCACTACAAATTGTGTCGTGACGTCTTGGAATCCATGGCGAGCCATCAACACTGAAAAATAAAACATTATTTAATATCACATAAAATACCTACAGAACAAACAAAAATAATTTATTTATTAAGTATCGTATCTAATCTTTCTTTGATCTAATTTCCACTCTACTGTTGGAAAAATATAGAATTTGTTTACACAGACTATTTGTGCCGTTATTTATGCAGTCCACAACCCAACAATTATGACCCATTACAAAGATGATAATATTTAAGATCAAGAATTAAATTATCAGATAGTGTATGTCTTAGACAAATGATTGGTATCGCTTCGCTATACTAGACACCGCACTGCCTAAGAAAAATATGTCCATAAATGAGGCACCTCATTTTGACAGTTTGTGACAAACAAAAGCAACAAGACGCATGCGTGAAGAACTGTGTTGTCAGATTCTCAACAGTTACCCGAGTAAATGGGAAAATATTTTATCCTGTGGTCTAGTGGATAAGTTAATGGTCTCTAAAACAATTTAGAAAATTCTTAAAAAATTACAATTCATTAAAATCATCAATATATTTGTGTATAGGTTAGGCGTACCGCGTAAGTTCCTTTATGAGAAAAATGGTGAGTATATTATCAAATGATTAGGTCTCATTTTATTATGATGTTTTGTTTTATGTACTTATAGTATTTTGCAAATTATTATTAGAAACTGCCTCGTTGGTCTCGCGGCATAAATGTGCGCGTGAGATTGGGAGGTGTTGGGTTCGATTCCCGGGTCGGGCAAAGTGCTATTGAGTTTTTCCGTTAGGGAATTCTCAGTAGCAGCACGGAGTCTGATAATGAGCCCAGCACGGCAATAGGCTCGCCCCCTATTACGTGGGACCTAAAATTCATGGCGAAATGTGGGCGTAATATTACACCTCTGCCTACTCCTTCGAGGACACAGGTGTGAGTCTATAAAAAATATAAAAAAAAATATTAGAAATAACGACAGAGAAAATAAGGTGTTTTCAAAACAGTGCTTTCTATTTCATGCTACTAATCCATATAAATTTAGTTACACATTATTAATTTAACATGAATAGTCGTGGAAGCTACTTTGAATAAAACAATTACACATATAATTAGATAAATCGTGTTTCTTGGGAAAGGTGTTCAGTTTCTAACAACTAACATTTTTCACCTTATTTGTAAAGGTATAAACATAAAATAATATAGAAAAAGGTAAAATATATATAATAAATAGGTTAGATAAAAGAAATAGTATAATATAACGAAATACAATAACTATAGATTCACATAATAAAAATCTCAAATATGGGGAAGTTGATTCTTGTACTAGCAGCAACACTGAATGGCGTTTTCGGTTTTTTGTATTTTTAGGGAGAAATTTCAAATTTACTGTTATCATACAGATGGTATGTGATCCAGAGTCCTTTTTATTTTTGGCTGAGTTATTTTTACACGGAATAAAAGCGCAACTTGGCATTGTACAGCGAATTATTGCCGTAATTATTTTGGTGGCTATATGCACCCGACACACGGCTGTCAGTGTGACAGGTTCAACCATGCCAGCTGGCATGGTTTTTTCTGCCTCATTTTACAAGTATGAGGGCTCCGTCTAGTAGAGCAAAGCGAGACCAATCATTAGTCTATGGTGTATGTATTTGTTATGACAAAATTGAAATCAAAAATCAAATTGACTTCCCGAATAGTTACGGATTTCTGCCACGGCATGCGCTGCGATCGTTTTAGCTACCCCCTCCATGCACTTCGCACGTAGCGAATACAAATAAATTGGATATACCTGTTGTATAGTTATTTGCTTAGGCTATTTGACTATATTAGTGTGCGTTCTGGCAACACTACTAACGCTCTCCATTCATCACAGTCTGTCATATCTCTATGGTCAGATGAATATCTCTATGGTCAGATGCCGATTGCCGTCAAATCTGCGTCAAATAGGTAGCCGTCAAAAGGTCGAGCAAAATGAGTAGCTGTCAGTGTCATATTTGTCAAACAATTACAAAATAAAAACAGTGTGCGGGCGGTGGCAGATCAGTGGTCGTTGGGAAGTGTCGATAGTCGCGCGGCTCGAGCGCTACCCGCGGAATGTCACCGGGCCAGTAGCGCACAGTAGACAGCGCGGACAGTGCCCAGTGCCCACAGTGAGTGCGAGTCGCGCCCGGAGCCCTCAGCGCGACAAGAGCAGCACGCATCAGTGCGCGGCGCATCAGGTGGGTTTGTTTACGTCCGCGGCGCCATGTGACCGCCCGCCGCCGCTAGTGCGCCGCGGCCTTCGCTGCGACGCTGCTCGGCCGCCACGTGCTCGCGCCGTAATCCTGTTAGTGTCGGACTCGCTCGCTCACCGCGCCCTTGTGCCGCAGGTGCCGCAGCAGCAGAGCCCCCGCGAGTCCCCCGCCTGTCCCCCGCGGCGCCAGCGACATGAAGCCGCACGACGACTTCAGCAACGGCGACGGTGAGTGTCGCGCCGCTCCCTCCCGCACCCCACACCCCGCGCCGCCGAGCCGGCCTAACCGCTCGACCTTGAGCCGCCTCCACTACTCGTTGACACTGTCCGCCGTCATTACTTTTTCTTAACGATTGTAAATTCGCGTAACAGACGAACACAAAACAACATAGCCTATGTACATTTCTTACTATCGAGCACCACAGTACTTGTAAAACTTGCTGTGTAATGTGCATGACAATGATTATTGTTTGAATTTGTTGTACTTTAATGTCACTAATTCAATAAGAGTTGGGTTTGTCATCCTCATAAGGAAAATGGCTAATAATATGACACACAGTGAAGGTGACAACTTGCAGTTTGGGGCCACAGTTAGCTGTTTGAACCGGTTCGGGCCAGCAATGAGTGTGTTGCTGTCAATGCGGAACCAATTGTAGTAATTGACAGTGCCAAGTGGTCTATTGGAACTCATTGGTTGATTAGGTGTAGTAAGGCCATGGCTCACTTGTAACATACATACATTGTGTTGCGGGTACAGACGTCCACATACAATGCTATATTTACAAGTACTGAGTGACAGCTTGTCTGTGGTGGTGCTTGGCATATTTATCATTGATGTATGTCACAAGCACAGTATATGACTTAATAGCATCATGTATAAAACTTGTATAGTTAGTGATCCGCATCTGAAGTTACATGTTTTAACCCAACTACTGGGGTAGTGGGGTTAAAACATGTCTTTGACTTGTGTGTGTACAACTTATAGATAAGTTGTGATATATCTGGTTAGGACATAGATGGTTAATGTGATAGCATTGGTTGCTTGCACACTGTACATACTTTGGTGCTCAACCTCATATATTGACATTATTTCTACATAATAATGATTGTTGAGTCACAGGGTGCCTGTATCAAGGGATAATTATGATAACACATTATTTAAGTGAGCCTGCAGCACTCACAACTGATATGGACGTACATTATCTGTGTGATTGTGAATAGATTATATTATTTGTATATGAGCTTAAGATTAAATAGTTGAGAAATAGATCAGTGAGTATGGTAAATCATTTTAAGTAAATATACAAATATACATACAGTAAAAGTGCCTGATTTGCCAGTTAAACATTCTGTACACATGCAATACATACAGAAACACTTAATAGTATTTTTTATGGGATTATATCGACGGTTGAAAGGCTAATTGGTACAAGCTACATGTTTTGCGATATTGAGTTATATACATATTCAGGATCAGCAAATTTTTCTCCGTCATATGATTCAGGTTTCAATTTTTTTTGACAAATTTTATGGTGCTTAGCACCTACAGCAAAACAGACCTCATTTCTAAGCTCATTGATCTATACAACACAAAATTAGACAAATTTGAGGACTTGATGACTTAGGCTATTTTGATTTTTCGAACTTTTATAACAAGTGTTGATTAAGGCATTTGGCTTTTTCGCCGTAGTTGTGGTTTTGTCGTTTGGCCTATTTTGTATTAAACCAAAATAATAAGCTGTGTCGTTTGGCCCATTTTGCATTCTACTACATTAAAATCTTATGGATGTAGCTGAATGATGGCCTAAGCTTCTATATCTACTAATAATCTAGTAAGGGTTCATTTTGTTTCATCTTGCAGTCCACTATGTATTACTTCACTCTGGCGTAACACCATCATGTTGCTAACAATCATTGTGCTTATTCAACTGTCAGTTGACATGGTGCTAAATTCATTTTCTCTTGTATTGTTTTATTCTAAGTCAATGCTTGAGCCAGTTTAATGTCAGGATTTTTTTTTACGACAGGCTTTTTTTTAGGAACCATTTTGCCTTTCTCAAAAGAATACTAAAGGACCATGGGCACTTTTGTATGAACACTGGTCCCACTTTTCAAAAGTGTGCAACAGTAATGAAACGTATGTCATATGAAAGGTCATGGCATGTTCTTTATTTCATTCTGTAAGTTCAAATCCAGTCCATTTTTTTTTTCCATCCAATCCATTTTGGTACGTTAAACTTTTTTTTGTAAATTACAAATGCGCGTGAAATATTATGCAATGCACATTTTTTCATTTCATTTCAGCCTGTTAGACGCCCACTGCAAGACATAGGCCTTGCCCACTTGGATTTTCCGTAGGTAGCATGGCAGGCGGATTGGCGAATGCAGGGGCGGGAATGTTTGATTCTAGGCGCTGGTGCCCATTTAGTTTTGACACTGGTTGAACGTCATGCAACATGCTTAAAAGCGCACATTAAATTGTTTGTGTTAGTGTCGATTGCGCGATTGATTGGCATAACGTGCGTAGTGTGCGTGAAGCCTATACGTACACGTCTCTAGGCGGCGAAAAAGTGGTGACATTGCCGCGCGTATAATAGTGCGACCGGGGCATATCTCGTTATTTATTTGATCTGAGCCAACGACAAACTTTTCCAAGGCACGGAGCTGTAACACCGCCAACCTCTAGACTCCAGACTTCGAACTTTGAATTGGATAATTCTGAACAGAAAAAACCTAATATCCCCTTTTCTCATAATCTGCAGTCGCTTACACTACCACTGGGCCACTGAGACAGTCAAATGTCCTTTAATTGTATTTAGCTACTAATTGGCAGGTAATTATAAGTGATTATCAAAACAACACAGATTTTCAATAACGCAGCAAAACACCATTTTTGCGCTGGAATTGAGCTAAGCTGCCATAGAATAAAATAAAGTACACTTCAAGAGCTTTCATATGACATGCTAGAGGACGCCAGCAGCTACGCCTGCATTTTTTTTTAAATTACTTACCTGTTTTGGCCGATCCCGTGGGAATTTCGGGAAATCCCTTCTTAGTGCACCCCTACGGTCCCCAAGGAACATACATGCCAAATTTCATTTCAATTCATCACTGTTGAACAAAGTCCAAAAGTGGGTCCAAAATGACACATGGTCCTTTGAAAGCTTTTTCAATTCAATCTGGTAGTTCCGCGTTCCCGTTCTGTGGTAGTTACAATTTGCAATAATTTCAAGTTTTGAACACAAGAACTGTTCAAAACTGGGTCAAAAACAAATCCGCAAATACTAGAACATGCATAAAGTAATTTATAAGGATATTTTACTGCACAGTGTGCAAAACATAGCCAGAGTCAGTTTCCATAAAGTTACTGTGAAATTGCCCACATGTTTGCCATTTGTCTTCCCACAAAAGCAATCTCAGTTCCAGTTGATTTCTTTGGTAGACGAGGTGGCAAAACGGTTCCTTGCACAAATTTACACACTACCTGCTAGGTACAACGAGGGCGGACAGTGACGGTGTCGAGGTGGTGAGTGAGGTGGTGTGTTGGTGTGTGAGTGAGTTGTGTGGTGTGCGCTTGCAGAGGGCGCGGAGGCGCTGGGCGAGGACAGCGAGGGCGAGGAGGCGCTGGCGCTGGAGCTGGAGCTGTCGCTGGCGGACGAGGAGGCGCCGGCGCGCGCGCTGGGCGCGCTCAACGCGCTGCGCAAGTCGCGGCAGCACTACGACACCGTGCTGGTGGCGGGCGGCGCCGAGGTGCCCGCGCACCGCGCCGTGCTCGCCGCCGCCTCGCCCTACCTGCTGCAGGCGCTGGCGCCGCCCGCCAACCTCGCAGTGTCCACCCCCGCGCCGCACGCCTACCGCGTCGACGACGTGGACGCGGACGCGCTGCGCGACCTCGTCGAGTACGCGTACACGGGGCACCTGCGCGTGCGCGAGCCCCGCCACGCGCGCCGCCTGTACCGCGCCGCGTGGCGCCTGCGCCTCGAGGCGGTGCGCGCGCAGCTGGCCGAGCGCCTGCTGCGCCGCCTGGCGCCGCCCGACGCGCTGGAGCTGCGCGCGCTGCCCGACCTGTCCCCCCCTCACGTGCAGATGCTCGACGCCTACATCGCCGACAACTTCGCGGCCGTGTGCGCCAGCGGCGCGCTCAACGCGCTGCCCTGCATCCGCATAGAGATGTTGCGCGAGACCAGCGCCGAGGGCGGCGAGGAGACCGCGCGAGCCGTCGCCGACGCCGCGCTCGTCTGGCTGCGCGAACAGAACGCCAATGACGTCGACGTAAGTCCCTTCCACTTACACGTACATGTACTACCTAGTACCTATGCACATCCAGCGGAGGACTCGGTATATGTGCTCATAGTGATCCAGAAATTGCGGTCTGACAGACCGTCGCTAGGTACACGACAACAAGAAAACTCGTTTCTAAATATTTACACATTCGACGACTGGGACCTCTCAGTCCCAGTTTACATATTCGAATATACGAGACGCGTAGTGTACCGGTGATCGGGTGACAGAGAAGGTACTACTGAATACAAATCGTCCGAGGAAAAGGTCCCAAATCACAAGGTATTTGCCGGTTCCAAGCGTCATACTTGATAGAGACAATGGTGTGCGGGTGTGTGTCAGGTGGAGGAGCTGTGCTCGCGCACGCACCTGCTGTACGTGTGTGTGTGTGTGTGTGTCAGGTGGAGGAACTGTGCTCGCGCACGCACCTGCTGTACGTGTGTGTGTGTGTGTGTCAGGTGGAGGAGCTGTGCTCGCGCACGCACCTGCTGTACGTGTGTGTGTGTGTGTCAGGTGGAGGAACTGTGCTCGCGCACGCACCTGCTGTACGTGTGTGTGTGTGTGTCAGGTGGAGGAACTGTGCTCGCGCACGCACCTGCTGTACGTGTGTGTGTGTGTGTGTGTCAGGTGGAGGAACTGTGCTCGCGCACGCACCTGCTGTACGTGTGTGTGTGTGTGTCAGGTGGAGGAGCTGTGCTCGCGCACGCACCTGCTGTACGTGTGTGTGTGTGTGTGTGTGTCAGGTGGAGGAACTGTGCTCGCGCACGCACCTGCTGTACGTGTGTGTGTGTGTGTCAGGTGGAGGAACTGTGCTCGCGCACGCACCTGCTGTACGTGTGTGTGTGTGTGTGTGTGTCAGGTGGAGGAACTGTGCTCGCGCACGCACCTGCTGTACGTGTGTGTGTGTGTGTGTGTCAGGTGGAGGAACTGTGCTCGCGCACGCACCTGCTGTACGTGTGTGTGTGTGTGTCAGGTGGAGGAACTGTGCTCGCGCACGCACCTGCTGTACGTGTGTGTGTGTGTGTCAGGTGGAGGAACTGTGCTCGCGCACGCACCTGCTGTACGTGTGTGTGTGTGTGTGTCAGGTGGAGGAACTGTGCTCGCGCACGCACCTGCTGTACGTGTGTGTGTGTGTGTGTCAGGTGGAGGAACTGTGCTCGCGCACGCACCTGCTGTACGTGTGTGTGTGTGTGTCAGGTGGAGGAACTGTGCTCGCGCACGCACCTGCTGTACGTGTGTGTGTGTGTGTCAGGTGGAGGAACTGTGCTCGCGCACGCACCTGCTGTACGTGTGTGTGTGTGTGTGTCAGGTGGAGGAACTGTGCTCGCGCACGCACCTGCTGTACGTGTGTGTGTGTGTGTCAGGTGGAGGAACTGTGCTCGCGCACGCACCTGCTGTACGTGTGTGTGTGTGTGTGTCAGGTGGAGGAACTGTGCTCGCGCACGCACCTGCTGTACGTGTGTGTGTGTGTGTCAGGTGGAGGAACTGTGCTCGCGCACGCACCTGCTGTACGTGTGTGTGTGTGTGTGTCAGGTGGAGGAACTGTGCTCGCGCACGCACCTGCTGTACGTGTGTGTGTGTGTGTCAGGTGGAGGAACTGTGCTCGCGCACGCACCTGCTGTACGTGTGTGTGTGTGTGTCAGGTGGAGGAACTGTGCTCGCGCACGCACCTGCTGTACGTGTGTGTGTGTGTGTGTCAGGTGGAGGAGCTGTGCTCGCGCACGCACCTGCTGTACGTGTGTGTGTGTGTGTCAGGTGGAGGAACTGTGCTCGCGCACGCACCTGCTGTACGTGTGTGTGTGTGTGTCAGGTGGAGGAACTGTGCTCGCGCACGCACCTGCTGTACGTGTGTGTGTGTGTGTCAGGTGGAGGAACTGTGCTCGCGCACGCACCTGCTGTACGTGTGTGTGTGTGTGTGTCAGGTGGAGGAACTGTGCTCGCGCACGCACCTGCTGTACGTGTGTGTGTGTGTGTGTCAGGTGGAGGAACTGTGCTCGCGCACGCACCTGCTGTACGTGTGTGTGTGTGTGTGTGTCAGGTGGAGGAACTGTGCTCGCGCACGCACCTGCTGTACGTGTGTGTGTGTGTGTGTCAGGTGGAGGAACTGTGCTCGCGCACGCACCTGCTGTACGTGTGTGTGTGTGTGTCAGGTGGAGGAACTGTGCTCGCGCACGCACCTGCTGTACGTGTGTGTGTGTGTGTGTCAGGTGGAGGAACTGTGCTCGCGCACGCACCTGCTGTACGTGTGTGTGTGTGTGTCAGGTGGAGGAACTGTGCTCGCGCACGCACCTGCTGTACGTGTGTGTGTGTGTGTGTCAGGTGGAGGAACTGTGCTCGCGCACGCACCTGCTGTACGTGTGTGTGTGTGTGTGTCAGGTGGAGGAGCTGTGCTCGCGCACGCACCTGCTGTACGTGTGTGTGTGTGTGTCAGGTGGAGGAACTGTGCTCGCGCACGCACCTGCTGTACGTGTGTGTGTGTGTGTGTCAGGTGGAGGAACTGTGCTCGCGCACGCACCTGCTGTACGTGTGTGTGTGTGTGTGTGTCAGGTGGAGGAACTGTGCTCGCGCACGCACCTGCTGTACGTGTGTGTGTGTGTGTCAGGTGGAGGAGCTGTGCTCGCGCACGCACCTGCTGTACGTGTGTGTGTGTGTGTGTCAGGTGGAGGAACTGTGCTCGCGCACGCACCTGCTGTACGTGTGTGTGTGTGTGTGTCAGGTGGAGGAACTGTGCTCGCGCACGCACCTGCTGTACGTGTGTGTGTGTGTGTGTGTCAGGTGGAGGAGCTGTGCTCGCGCACGCACCTGCTGTACGTGTGTGTGTGTGTGTGTCAGGTGGAGGAACTGTGCTCGCGCACGCACCTGCTGTACGTGTGTGTGTGTGTGTCAGGTGGAGGAACTGTGCTCGCGCACGCACCTGCTGTACGTGTGTGTGTGTGTGTCAGGTGGAGGAACTGTGCTCGCGCACGCACCTGCTGTACGTGTGTGTGTGTGTGTGTGTCAGGTGGAGGAGCTGTGCTCGCGCACGCACCTGCTGTACGTGTGTGTGTGTGTGTGTCAGGTGGAGGAACTGTGCTCGCGCACGCACCTGCTGTACGTGTGTGTGTGTGTGTCAGGTGGAGGAACTGTGCTCGCGCACGCACCTGCTGTACGTGTGTGTGTTTGTGTCAGGTGGAGGAACTGTGCTCGCGCACGCACCTGCTGTACGTGTGCGTGTGTGTGTCAGGTGGAGGAACTGTGCTCGCGCACGCACCTGCTGTACGTGTGTGTGTGTGTGTCAGGTGGAGGATCTGTGCTCGCGCACGCACCTGCTGTACGTGTGTGTGTGTGTGTCAGGTGGAGGAACTGTGCTCGCGCACGCACCTGCTGTACGTGTGTGTGTGTGTGTCAGGTGGAGGAACTGTGCTCGCGCACGCACCTGCTGTACGTGTGTGTGTGTGTCAGGTGGAGGAACTGTGCTCGCGCACGCACCTGCTGTACGTGTGTGTGTGTGTGTCAGGTGGAGGAACTGTGCTCGCGCACGCACCTGCTGTACGTGTGTGTGTGTGTGTGTCAGGTGGAGGAACTGTGCTCGCGCACGCACCTGCTGTACGTGTGTGTGTGTGTGTCAGGTGGAGGAACTGTGCTCGCGCACGCACCTGCTGTACGTGTGTGTGTGTGTGTCAGGTGGAGGAACTGTGCTCGCGCACGCACCTGCTGTACGTGTGTGTGTGTGTGTCAGGTGGAGGAACTGTGCTCGCGCACGCACCTGCTGTACGTGTGTGTGTGTGTGTCAGGTGGAGGAGCTGTGCTCGCGCACGCACCTGCTGTACGTGTGTGTGTGTGTGTGTCAGGTGGAGGAGCTGTGCTCGCGCACGCACCTGCTGTACGTGTGTGTGTGTCAGGTGGAGGAGCTGTGCTCGCGCACGCACCTGCTGTACGTGTGTGTGTGTGTGTGTCAGGTGGAGGAGCTGTGCTCGCGCACGCACCTGCTGTACGTGTGTGTGTGTGTGTGTCAGGTGGAGGAGCTGTGCTCGCGCACGCACCTGCTGTACGTGTGTGTGTGTGTGTCAGGTGGAGGATCTGTGCTCGCGCACGCACCTGCTGTACGTGTGTGTGTGTGTGTCAGGTGGAGGAACTGTGCTCGCGCACGCACCTGCTGTACGTGTGTGTGTGTGTGTCAGGTGGAGGAACTGTGCTCGCGCACGCACCTGCTGTACGTGTGTGTGTGTGTCAGGTGGAGGAACTGTGCTCGCGCACGCACCTGCTGTACGTGTGTGTGTGTGTGTCAGGTGGAGGAACTGTGCTCGCGCACGCACCTGCTGTACGTGTGTGTGTGTGTGTGTCAGGTGGAGGAACTGTGCTCGCGCACGCACCTGCTGTACGTGTGTGTGTGTGTGTCAGGTGGAGGAACTGTGCTCGCGCACGCACCTGCTGTACGTGTGTGTGTGTGTGTCAGGTGGAGGAACTGTGCTCGCGCACGCACCTGCTGTACGTGTGTGTGTGTGTGTCAGGTGGAGGAACTGTGCTCGCGCACGCACCTGCTGTACGTGTGTGTGTGTGTGTCAGGTGGAGGAGCTGTGCTCGCGCACGCACCTGCTGTACGTGTGTGTGTGTGTGTGTCAGGTGGAGGAGCTGTGCTCGCGCACGCACCTGCTGTACGTGTGTGTGTGTCAGGTGGAGGAGCTGTGCTCGCGCACGCACCTGCTGTACGTGTGTGTGTGTGTGTGTCAGGTGGAGGAGCTGTGCTCGCGCACGCACCTGCTGTACGTGTGTGTGTGTGTGTGTCAGGTGGAGGAGCTGTGCTCGCGCACGCACCTGCTGTACGTGTGTGTGTGTGTGTCAGGTGGAGGATCTGTGCTCGCGCACGCACCTGCTGTACGTGTGTGTGTGTGTGTCAGGTGGAGGAACTGTGCTCGCGCACGCACCTGCTGTACGTGTGTGTGTGTGTGTCAGGTGGAGGAACTGTGCTCGCGCACGCACCTGCTGTACGTGTGTGTGTGTGTCAGGTGGAGGAACTGTGCTCGCGCACGCACCTGCTGTACGTGTGTGTGTGTGTGTCAGGTGGAGGAACTGTGCTCGCGCACGCACCTGCTGTACGTGTGTGTGTGTGTGTGTCAGGTGGAGGAACTGTGCTCGCGCACGCACCTGCTGTACGTGTGTGTGTGTGTGTCAGGTGGAGGAACTGTGCTCGCGCACGCACCTGCTGTACGTGTGTGTGTGTGTGTCAGGTGGAGGAACTGTGCTCGCGCACGCACCTGCTGTACGTGTGTGTGTGTGTGTCAGGTGGAGGAACTGTGCTCGCGCACGCACCTGCTGTACGTGTGTGTGTGTGTGTCAGGTGGAGGAGCTGTGCTCGCGCACGCACCTGCTGTACGTGTGTGTGTGTGTGTGTCAGGTGGAGGAGCTGTGCTCGCGCACGCACCTGCTGTACGTGTGTGTGTGTCAGGTGGAGGAGCTGTGCTCGCGCACGCACCTGCTGTACGTGTGTGTGTGTGTGTGTCAGGTGGAGGAGCTGTGCTCGCGCACGCACCTGCTGTACGTGGACGGCGGCGGCGCGCTGCGCGACTGCGGCGAGCTGCCGGCGGCGCGCGGCGACGCGCCCGAGCTGCAGGAGTACCGGCGCGAGGCCGCCGCGCGAGGCCGCAGCGCGCGCCGCGCCGCCGCCGCCGCCTCGCCCGAGGCGCCCGCCCCCGCCTCGGCGGCCGCGCGCGAGCTCCCCGCGCTGCAGCTCGGAGGGCGCGCGCCGCGAGCCGACTGCGCCGTGCTGGCCGCCGCCAGACTCGAAGGTGAGTGCGAGCCCCCCGTCTCCACCTCTGCACGCGACCTACCCTTACCGCGTCACGTTTCAATTGCAATCAATGCCTTGGACCACCAGCCTTGTCTCGGTTTCTCTTTCTTGTCACGATTTTGCGCCCAATCCTAACGTAAGCGTCCACCTCCCGGTTGATTTGCCGAAACGCCACTTTAATTTCGTCGATAGCGTTAGGTGTGATTGTGAACGTTACCTACTTATAACTAACTAGCATTTGCCCGCCGCTTCTCGCGCTTTAAATTTAAAAAAAAAACACGAATCTACTTTCAGTCTCAAGTTGTGTGAAGGCACTCCTGATTATTCTAAAGACTGCAAAAACTCTATAGGATACAAAGTAACTCAGACAGTATCCATGACATTATCTACCGAAAGGTACATAATAACATCACCTTGCATACAATCAAATATCAAAGCCATGTTCTAATACATGTCCAATATACATATATCTATAAAAGTTTTCGCATTTATAATATTAGTAGAGAAAATCGTTTCAGCCGTTTAAGCGTAGTAGGTACCTATATAATTTATTAGTTTATATATGCGTACAATTTAATCACCGTGCACAACGTGACATTAGGTATGATGTGAGTACTGACAGATATGCGACAGCACATGCGCAGCACTCAATTATTAGCACATGCGTTCTTACTTTCAAGGTAAATTTGTGCCGTACAAACTTCTGCCCTCGCTGCAATTCCTCCCAGTATAATTTTTTTAACTTATGGTAGCCTATGTCCGTCTCCATGGTTCAATATATCGTGTGCGTTACCCCAGCTTTTTTTTTTTTTTTTTTTTTTTTTTTTTTTTTTTTTTTGACTCATGGTGGAAACCAAACAATTTACGGGCTTACCCCCCTAGGCTGGGCCCCTAAAGGGGCTCAGTCCAGGGAGAGTGTGGTGACTCCCCGACGAGAAGCGCCGGGACTACCCACTAAAACCACCATGGTGTTCCTCTATCCGATCCCATTGAATGGCAGGGTCACGGGAACTACGTTTGTATAACTGCCGCGACCCCACCTGAGCTGGCCCGCCGAAGCAGGCCCCGTCCCTCGCATGCATCCATCTGCATACATCATAATTTGTCCTCATACATCCTCTTTCATACTACGAGCGGAAAAGAACGACGTAGTCTACTAACGCTACGAGAGGCGCACGCGGAACACGTGCGCCGCCTCTCGGGCCTAGCGGACGGCGGGCAGTCAAAAACAGGCCCGACGCCCGCTGGCGTGTACTCACGGTGGCCGGAGATCGTTGAGCGCCCTCCGGCGACGACGCCCGGTTCTGCGGGTAGAGACAGGTCGCGTGGGCTCCCTATCCCGCTCCGCCGCCTCCTTGATCGACATCACCGTCTCACAAAAGGAGGCGGCGGCGTCCCAACACATCTCGCTCCGGACCATGGAACGAATCAAGGTCCGAAGCGAGAGTTCGACCACTCCTATCGCCGCGACTAGGTCCCGGCGCTGCGATACCCAAGCAGGGCATTCCGCCAAGGTGTGCAGCGCCGTGTCCTCTACTGGGTCACGGCGATCTCCGCAGTGGTGACATCCGGGCGTCTCCTCCCGGCCAATGCGTTGCAGGAACCGGCCGAAACAACCATGGCCGGTTATCACCTGTGTCAACCGGAAGGTGAGGGCGCCATGTCGTCTCTCCAGCCACTCGTCGAGTACGGGCCTCACTGCTTCGATGCAGCGAAGCCCCGCGCTGGGGTGCGTGAGTCGCTGTCGCCATTCCGCCACTAGGACCTGTCGGAGTTCTGCCTTCCGCGCCTCTATCTCGCGAGGCGCGGGTTCTCCGCCTAGTAACCGGGCTTCGCGGCGCCACTTATAAAGCGACGCCAACAGCCCAGCCTGTAGGTCCCAGGGCGGACATCCGGCGAGGAGGGTCGCGGCTTCGAAGGAGACCGTGCGGTAGCCACAAATTATCCTGACGGCCATAGCGCGCTGCGGTGCGCGAAGCGCCCGAACGTTACGGGCCGTCAGGTTCTCGGCCCAGATGGGACACCCGTATAGGGCCATCGACCGCACGACTCCCTCATATAGCCTCCGGCAAGAGGCGTTCGGCCCCCCTAGGTTTGGCAGCAGCCTTGACAAAGCGGCCGCCGCCCCCAAGAGTCTAGGTGCCAAACGCTCAAAATGCCGGTGAAAGTCCCATCGGCTGTCGAGAACGAGCCCAAGGTACTTCAAGCTCGTCACGATGCCGATGCGGACCCCTCCTACCATTATGTTGGCCCCCGCAGGTGGCCTGTTCCGAGGCCCATGAAACGAAATGGCCTCGGATTTCGACAGGGCCACCTCAAGGCCCAACTGCCGGATGCGACTCACTACGTGTGCAACCCCAGCTGTCGCCAGTATGGCCGCCGCCCGGTGCGTCTTACCCTTGGCTGTGACCAACGTATCGTCGGCATAACAGACTATGCCGACGCCGTGGAGGAGCGCACCCCGCAGCACATAGTCGTAGCCGATGTTCCACAGGAGTGGACCAAGAACCGATCCCTGTGGAACACCGCACGACATCTCTCGCCGACTCCAACCATCGTGAACCGGGTATACCACATACCTCTCATGGAGGTATGCCCCGACTATTTGGCGGAGGTACGTCGGCACTCGATGGTAGACGAGTGCCGACTTGATGACGCTCCAGGGCAAGGTGTTAAACGCGTTGGCGATGTCCAGCGACACCGCCAGAACCACCTCGCCCCGGGATACTGCGCCCTCCGCCAGGCTCCTCACTGCGTTACCCCAGCTAGAAAATGTCGAAAATGGTCATTTAAATGTTATCGATAATTAATTAGTTGTTCAGCTTCTGTAATTGTTGCGTACATTTTTAAATTTGTTGCACTTGTTCTTTTTTAGTTATTTCACAAAAACATTTCCTGCTGGGGTAACGTTACCGTAGCCATTTTCTTTTTTAATGGGAATATTGAAATAAATATTGGCTATATACCTAATTAGTTGTCTAGACGAGGTGAATATTGCAACTTATTTTGTAGTTCTTCTTTCTTCGACTGCGAAGTTATTCGAGTTCCTGCTGGAGTAACGTTTGTGGTTTTGCTGGATATTTGAAACGGTTAAGCAGATCCTTATCATCTTTCGTACATGACTTCTTAAAAATTTGTTTAATTAGTTGTGCAATAAAAAAAACAAAAATAATGCACCGTTCAAATGTTATCTAATCGTTACATATTATAAATCAAAGTCCCCCGCCGCGCCTGTCTGTCTGTCTGTTTGCTCAAAACTCGAAAAGTACTGGACCAATTTTTATACAGTGTCAACAACATCGAGAGTGATCCCTGAGGAAGGTTTAAGTGTATAATAAGTTTAGGTTTTGTGCAAACTGACGATATTACGACGATACTAATATCGTCGTAATTTCAACGCGCTTCTTCATCGTGTCATTGGTTCAGATTTTCTGTTCCCAAAATTTGGCTACGGTAACGGCATTGTCTGAGGCCACTTTAAGATCCTGTTTACTGCAGGTAGATGGGCAAAGAGGGCATGAGAGCAAATGCTCCATGGATTGTGATGGAGCTCCGCAGTCGCACTGGATCTGTGAGTGTTCTATGAATCCCCATCTTGCCATGTTTTCCCTACAGCGCCCGACCTGAGTTCGCAAACGATTAAGTGATCTCCAGGTCGACCACTGCAAGTTATGACCAGGGGGCAGGCTTTCTTTTGCTTCAGGGAAGTTTGGAGGGGCCGGGTATTTAGAGGCCCACAGTTGCTCTCTCGCCAACTTTGGGGAGTTATTTGTGGCAGAAGTCGTTCTTAGGAAGCTTTTTCGGCTTTTAAGGCGGGCGCGAGGCATCTTGTAATCATGCAGTGAGTGGAGCACATCTGTTTCCTGCCTATGTTTCTCCACTGCACAGGCTATTTCCCGCCGCACATTTGGTGGAGCGATCCCTGCTAGAGGGTATAGCATTTTGAGCGGAGTGGGTTTCAAACAGCCCGTTATTATTCGGCATGTCTCATTCAGGGCTACATCCACTTCCCTTGCATGGGTGGATCGGTGCCACACTGGGCACGCGTATTCGCCAGCGGAATATGACAGTGAGAGCCCTGTGGTTCGGAGAACATGCGGGGCCGCTCCCCAGGCTGTTGTAGTAAGGCGTCGCAGCATGTTATTCCTTGCACATACCTTTTGCTTGGTGTTAAAGCAGTGGGCCTTGTATGTGAGCGCTCTGTCCAGGGTGACACCCAGGTAGCGTGGACGAGAGCAGTGCTCTATGTTAACGCCTCGCCATGATAGTGAAAGTCCTCGCTTCGCATCCCGGTTACGTAAATGGAACGCGCAAGACTGGGTCTTTGACGGATTAGGCCGTAAGGCGTTTTTTACGTAGTACTTGTCGAGCGCGTCCAATCCTTCCCTGAGAGATTTTTCTGCTTCTTCAAAGTTCGATGCTTGGGCTGCCAGTGCGAGGTGATCTGCGTACAGGAAACTTTTAGTGCGTGGTGTTGTTGGTTGGTCGTTCGTGTATATATTAAACAGGGATGGAGCCAGAACACTACCTTGTGGGAGTCCATTTTTATGCCTCCGCCATCGGCTCTTCTCTCCATTTAGGTGCACTTGGAATCGCCGGTTATGTAAGACCTCTCTCAGGATATCAACGAACCCTTTGTCTTTTGTTGCGTCGAGAACTTTTGACAACAGTATTTTGATGTTTACTGTGTCGTATGCAGTTGTTAGGTCAACAAAGACAACACCAGTGATTTTGTGGGTTTCAAATCCATCTTCAATGTACTGGACGAGGTTCAGTGTTTGGCTAGTGCAAGATTTGCCTGGTCGGAATCCAACCTGCTCTGATATTAATACCTTTTCTAAGACTGGTGTGAGGCGATCTAACAGCATTCGCTCAAAGAGCTTAAAAGTGTGGCATAGCAACGATATGGGACGGTAACTTTTTGGGTCTGAAGGGCTTTTGCCTGGCTTTAGAAGAGCAATTACTTTTGCTCGCCTCCATATTTTTGGGATTTTCAATTCCTTCAGACAGCAGTTGAACATAGCTAAGAGCCATGACACAGCTATTGGACCCAGGTGTTTTATTTGTTCCGTCGTTATATCATCCATACCCGTAGCCTTACCAAGTTGCAAGCTCTTAATGCTGGAGATGATTTCTGGGAGGACAAACGGCTTACTAATGGTATCGCAGGTGTTAATAACATTGCTTAAATTAAGATTGGACCTTTGTACTTTATGTGTAGGTTTGCCGTTTTGTAGTAGTTGGTGGGCAACTTGGTTTGCTGTTACTTGGCCAGGATTGGACGCAGCTGGAGACTCGCCAACGCGCTGAAAAAAATTAAGCCGATCGGGAGCTTTCCTCGAAAACACTGCCAAAACCGTTTGAGTTATAACAAGACAATGTATGGTGGGATGATGTACCTCTTTAATTGATCTACAAAAAAGTCCGCGATGGTATATAATACAATAACCATATTTTGCTTTTGAAATGTAAAATTACCTGGGCGAGAATCAAACCTCCGACCCCCAGTTTAGCAGTTAGGGTCACTAACTACAAAATTAACAAGCCAATAATTTCTTTAAATTTATAACTAGCTAAGTCCGCGGATACACCCGCGATGTTTCATTTTTCTTTTCTTTTTTCTTTTTCAAAATAAGTATTCAAATCGGAGATAAAACAAAGTCTGTCTGTCTGTACTTATGTATACTTAAATCTTTAAAACTACGCAACGGCTTTTGAAGCGGTTTTTTTTTAATAGATAGTGATTCAAGAGGAAGGTTTATATGTAGGTATGTATAATTTTGCACCCGTGCAAAGTCGGGGCGGGTCGCTAGTTAAATATAAAAACACTTCAGTAGGTCCTAACATTTTAAATAAGAGCTCTAAAGACTTAATTTAAATGTTATTTTCTTTGCTAGTAACTACCTTCAAATGTATGTGAAGTTTCATTAGTATCCTGTAAGTAATTTACAAATTATGATGAAATTCAGTTCTCCACGTTCACGCTCACAATGCGCGCGGAGTTATTTAGCCGCCGATCAATCTGTTTGTGAATATATAAACTGAATGATATATCAATAATTAGTTGCTTAGTTGAGTTTAATAACTGTAAAATTTCAGCGTAGTACATACAATAATTAAAGAGATAATAAAATAAAAGTCATTAGGCGGTGCCGGTCACAAAAAGCGACCTCGTCGTACATTATGCTATCTTCTAAAATGTTTAGTATGATACACCTTACAAGTTCGGTACAGTCGCGTACACTGTTAAATACATAACAATATTAACGTTATTATTATTATCTTTCAGATACTTATTCGATAGCTATCTATATAATTAGTTCGTCAGTTTAAATTAGACCATAAAACAGTAGGACTTACTGTAAGTATTTTACTACTAGAATAAACTGACACCGGTCTGAACCAAGGAATAAATTTTTACTAGGCCAGATATTATTTTTCTCGTACACGATCGATCGCAAGCGGCATCGGAGACCGGAAACACAAATAAAAATACGTGCACATGCATACCATGAGGTACCTCCCCGGCGCGGCGCGAGTATATCACAAAAGTTTAACTATCTTTTGTAATAATAAGTTCGCTACGGTCTCGGAGACCGCTCGCGATCGCGGGAGTAGGGATCGAACCTACAACACCTGGCGCACGCGTAGTGCTCAACGAATAGATGACCGCTTATACCACAACGCCATCTGTGCACTCGAGGTGGATAGGTTTATCCAGTCAAATGTCTTATCTGAAGTGTTACATAATGTTATACAGCTATATAAACCATAGTGTACATAAAGCTATAATATTTGCAGTATCGGCAAAGTCACGTTACGTCACTTTATATTCACTAGTCATTATCAGCTACCTGCCCGAACTAGGTTATACCTGTGTGAGCTGATTATATTAAAAAAATGGACAGGTGCAGTATTTCCGTATTATGTTGATATTATAAGGTAATGAATTATTTTAACCGTACAACTATGCTTAGTTGTACAATTTCTTGTAAGTATTTTCTGTATCTGAACTTGGTTCACGAGATTGTCGATATGTGGAATATCCAGTAATTATTGTGTCGAGAGTGGTGACCTTGACCGCTAACGATGCCAGCCAAGAGTCTCCACCATCATCTAAAGAGGCTCGCGTTAGGTGGTTGTCTCTGATGCAGAAGGCAGTCATTCGGAGCACGAAATCAAAAAAGTATCAAGAGCCAATAAGACGCAATCGTCTTATTGGCTCTTGATACTTTTTTGATCATAAAAGATTTGTAAAGTCAAAGTCAAGTCAAAATCCTTTATTCATTTGGGTCACAATGTGACGCTTATGAACGTCATAATAATATATTTATAAAATAATTAGGTACATTTACTGCCACGTTCGCAAAGCAAGGGCATAGAACCATGAGAAAGAACGCGCAATAATACTCACGGTCACTCTTTTTCATCGCCAGGTTTAGCATAAGTAATACACATAATTTACATTTTGTAAGGTGCTGCCACTCTTACACCTTCTATATCACTTGTAAAAACAACTAACAAATATTTATCTATTTTTCTGAATGTTACAAAGCGGCGCGTCCCACTGTCTTTGGGAGAATAGGTTGGTGGGCAAATCAGTGTTTGGACAAGCCATTTTCCACGCGTTTATAGCTTCGGTTTTGCACAGCACTTCTGAGTTAACTAGTGTAGGTAATAATATTTTCCTAGTTAACTCTTCCGTTCTGTGAACCGAAGATAGGAACGCCGGTAAACTGACACTGGAAATTTTGCGAACGCCGAGCCCACCTAGACGTAAGGGTAAAGATGCTTGTAGCCAGGCTCGGTCGTCCAAGTCCACATTTAATATATTTTTTTAAGTTATTTGTATAATTTGATCAATTTTTTCTAATGGTGTTATTTTTTCCAAAGCTGCGATGATCTTTTTATAGACTTTATGACCTTATCTGAGCGTAGGTGTTTGCATTGAAAATTTGTATATGTAAATTTAGATAAAAATCATATAATTGAAGGATTATTCCTTTTTAATTGCAATGAAATAACAAATCAAACAAATCCGGTAACTAGATACTAATACTAAAATTTAGATACGGTAATGTTTACACCGATGCTACCAATTTGCTTTAGTCGCTTATGCATATGCAATGCATAAACAAATTATTAATAGGTACTTTTAAAGTAATATAATTTTTGAACCTGATACTATATAATTGCGTAATTGAAAAAGCATTAAAATGTAACTATTTCGTCGTGACGTTAAATGACACGCAGTCCTCATTACGTCTTATGCCTATTAACTAGCTGTCAAATCGCTGTCATAACCAAATGTGATCCATTGTACCATACGATGTTTGTTTATCAGTCAGCGGCAAACCTGGCAAGTGACAGGTACGAGCGATGTCACGGCAACATTCTGTATTTGTAATCTGTCTCGTGTGCTGTATAAGGTGTTCCTTAATTCTACATTAGATGGAGAGCTATGTATGTGTAGAAATCATTTTCCATGAATGGTCAACTTACCTAATTACTTACTCTAATGGCTCATCGACTCAAAATGTGCCTTGGCCTCCAGAGAATGCGGGAGAACACCACTTCACCCGATCTTTGGCCACTTCTCGCTAATCGCCAGCTTGAAGCTCCCTCAGATCTTGCTCTACTACGTCTTTCCAGCGGTATCTGGGGCGACCGACAGGACGACGCTCTGTTGGTTGACCCATATACGCTCTCCTGACACCACATTCCTCTCTCATTCGCTCGACGTGACCGAGCCGTCGGAGTCTGCGAGCCTTTACCTATTTCCCGAATGACATTAGGGATGGCTACGAGTTCCGCGATTTCGGCTTTTTTGCGAAAGTGTTAGTGTCCAAGCTTCTTAGCTGAAACACTAAAATACGAATTTACAAAACTGTAATAAGACCTATACTAACGTATGGCTGTGGAACCTGGACACTGACACAACTGGAGGAGAGCAGGCTCTTGGTGGCGGAAAGAAAGGTCCTCCGAAAGATCTTGGGCCCTGTGCAGCGAGCTGACGGGAGCTGACGGATTCGCAAAAATATCGAAATAAATGGTCAACGTCCGTATTAAATCTGTATCTATAATTGTAGCTGTGGTTTTACTTTATTTCAACACAATAAGCTCGTTTGATATCTGCTGGGACAACGAAAAATTAAAACTAAGTTTCCTCATTATTTTGTTACATCATCATCGTCTTAGTTATTCCATTCGTGTTAATTTATAAATAAATGTAGTCGACAAAGATGTTATAATTTCAATTATGTTTAATAGGTACATACATCACATTTCGCCTACATGAGAAATGCAAATATTTCCAGTTTATCTGATAATTATCATAATGTAATCACAATGACGAAGCCGATGGCATTGACAGCAAACGATCGTCAACGGTTCATTAACTAGGTGTCTATTGAAATCGTGCTCTAATATATAACTACGCACTCATTGAAACTATTAGAATGTCATGTTGATTTCATTCATATTATGTCCATTCCCGTTTCAAAAGTCGATCGCAAACCAGTGCCACGGCTGTAGATATAGTCATTCTGTGTGTAGATAGGTATTATTGTGTGCCTCCAATAGCTTATTGTGAAGTCGAAGACGGAGAAATCATTACAAAAATAGTGTCCGTAATTGTAAAACAAACATGACATGTGTAGCGTAAACTGTCATTACGGTTGTATGTGATGGTGGTCGGTGGTCGATGCGCGAAGTATTGTCGCCCCCGGCTCGTCTAGTTGTATTACAGGCGGTCGTGAGTTGTGCAGCTCGACTACACGTTTGTAAACAGATAATGTCGCCGCGACACATTCCTACAGTACCTACACACGATCACACGAACACGACACATACAACACACACGACTGCGCGTCTTGCGCGACCACCACCAATGATTTAGTTTAGACAAACGTACGATAGGCAATTGCGATATCAATGTTAGGTTACTTTAAAATGTACCTATTCGTTATAAAGTGACCACGAAGACTCGATCATTTACATAGCCAGTATCGAATCTGAATAATGTATTTGTGTTTGTACGGCACAAAGGTTCGTTAGCACTAGGTACATGATTGATTAAATAATACAATATTGTGTTTGTTGACTAGATAATTTATATTCAACAATTTATTTCCTATCGGTTGCTAAGTAGGTCTCTCTACATAGATTATATTGTGAGAAAGTATTTTTGTAAGAAAGTATGTTTTTGTTTGACTGCCTCCGTGGTCCAGTGGATAGCGTATGCGACTGCTGATCGGAGGTCCCGGGTTCGATTCCTGGGTCGGGCAAAAGTGTTACTGGGTTTTCCGAATACTCAGTAGCAGCCCGGAGTCTGGTGATGTGCCCGGTAACGGCTCACCCCCTATTACGTAGGGCCTAAAAATTCATGGCGAAATGTGGGTGTAATACTTACACCTCTGCCTACCCCTTCGGGGATACAGGCGTGAGACTATAAAACATAAAAAATAATAATTTGTAATACATTTTAGTATAAGACCATCGTAAAGTTGGGTGGACTAATATGCACTGGAACACGGTCGGTAGGTACGCGTCATTCAATAGAAAATTAGAATGGCATTACTGCGATATCTATACATACTTATTATTAAATGAAGTCGCCTTTTCGTCCTGTCTGTCTGTGAGTATGATCGTGTTAATGTAACAACTCCCCGAACTCACAACGTTACATGCGTTATGGTTTCTTACACGGTTGTCACCAATAGACACTGTGATCCGGTGATCCCTGAGGAAGGTTTAGGTGACTAACGTTTACGCGGCCGGAGCCGCGGGCAACTATTTTATGAGCAGATATTATATTTCTATTATTAAATTCAAGACGCTTTTGGACATTCTCGAGGGATTCAAAATTGATTTATTGATTAATTCCTGTTGACCTAGAACTATGAATTTGGAAAATAACTTCGCATTATATACCTAGTACAAGGAAATTCAAGTCAAAATCTGAAAACTATATATTTAATACTAAAAATTTACAAAATAAAAAAAACACCTACAGGTCCAAGTGTGCATATTTCAAAAATATATATTATTTATTTTAACGAGGCATCAATCTGTTCGATCAATTCCTATTTATTAAATAATAAACTAGAGGTCGCCAAGTGGTCGAAATTCGACCATAATTTATTGAAATTTTAAGTTTCTACATTGTTAAGGTTTTATTGTCAAAGCCTCTACTATCACACTCGCCGCATAGGTAATTAAAATAAGTAAAATCTTTTATGAGTTTTATGACATTACTGGAACGCCTAATAAAAACAATGTTCTATAGACTAAAAAATAAACTCTATACTTGTACTTTATAACATGTTTATAAAGTACAAGTCAATAGAGTTATCTTGCTCTGGTCCCAATGTATTTAAGATCAGCGCAGTAAATCCTGTTCCATACTTCCTATCCCTTTCTCTTACATATCCATCCTCTCACAGTCCATACATTTCCTCCTATCCCTCCTATCTTTTCCTTACCCTCCCTCTTCCCTTTTGCCCCTCTACTGTCATATTCATCACTTATTTACCTACATACGAATCATCTCTTCACCATGCCAAAAGATTTCCTTTAACTTTTTCGTATATGGGCGACACTTTCAGACTATTATATCTGACATACCTACTCATTTGTAGTTCATTACACATATCTTAACTTTCTCATCTCTGCTACATGCAAGTGTTCCTCATCCATCTAACCAACCATGCCCAACTCTCAGCGCCATATAATACGAAAATTACGAAAGGTTTTATGCATGCGGCCCTTCAATATGGTTATTACCGAATATCCCTATAAAACTTCCACGCCTAAATAAACTTAATTTCCTATCACACATATCTCGTATCCCTTCATTTACAATAATAACATCCCTAAGAAGAAGAAGGCTTAGTGTTAAACAGTACACAAGTCAAAACGCTATTACAGTATATCGTATGACCAGTTGTACTTAAACAAAGTTTTAAAATATGAGAAACACTGACAACTTACCAATACCAACAATTTCACATATTTTATACATAAAACCGATAGACGAACAATTATTATTACACTCTAATTCATAAATAAAAGAATTAAAAAATGATTTTGTATTACATTTTCACAACCAATAAGAATTACTGAAATGAAAATTTCCCGCGCGCGGTATTCTGAATTCAAACCTTTTTCGACGTTTTGGGTTATGGACACTGCAATGCTTTTTTTTTCTATCTATATCAATTTTACGCTTTGTCAGAAATTTTCATTCGTACATACCATAATTATGCCATAACCATAACCGTCCGTCAAGCAAATAAAAATACAAATTCAAATTCATTTATTTCGTGAACACAGGGTACAATGATCTTATTATACATGTAATTGGTCCAGCCCATGTTTCGCCAAAAGGCATACAAAATAGTGCTGCTATGATCAAAATTAAATTAATTGAAAAAAAAAATATATATCTTAATATATACATATTTCTTGTGTGCGTGTGTATGTCACTGAACTCCTCCTAAACGACTGGACCGATCTTGATGATTTTTTTTGTGTGTGTTCAAGGGGACTCTAGAATGGTTTAGATTCACAATCTAGTCCACTGGAAAATGTTTTTTTACTTAATTTATAAGTAGATGTGGATTTTGGCATGTTTCACATTGGAACCGACGGACTGCGCTGCTATCGCAGTGTCAAATCTTATATTGATAATTTCGTCAAGGAAGAGATCGAAACCTTACCTGAATAATAAAATATTAAAAAATAAAGATTTCGAGTCGACAACATATATCCGCAAAATTAGGATTGTCGAGTATTTTGTTAAATTCTAATGTTTCTGACACACAAATAACAGTCGCCATATTGGCCACTCTAGCGAAACGCCACAGATACCGGATAACTTTTTGAGTACTACTAACGAAGTCAGAACGTCAAATTCATGTTCCCAAATCACATGTTCCCAAGGGGCCCCGACTGTGAGTCCTTCTGTTCTGCATTAGAATTCTAAACTACTGGCCTTGTTTCTTTCTTTTTAGTTTTTATTTAAGTTATTTTTTTAAATTATTTTTTACGCAGTCGGGTTTTTTGTTTTTCTTTAAATATTTTTTTTATTTTATACTTTTTAGTTATTCACTGTTTTTTTTGTTTGTTTATCGTTTATACTTGAAGTCAAAACTTAGATCAATAAGTAACAACATTAGCGTGAATGATTGTTTTGTTAAACAAATTTAAATCGTTATATATCCTAAACTATAATTTAAAATGAAAAATGATAAAAGGAACCTAAAGATGATTTTAAAATACCTATTCAACGACACCCCACATGACATAGTTAATTGTCTTTTTTTTTCATTTTGACAATATGGCGTCTGGTTGTCGCTGTGGTGATTTTTGATTACTGTCATGTCTTTAGTGACACTCGCAAGGTTAAGACGAATCGATTGAAGTAAGAATCATCAAAATCGGCCTACGCATTTGGTCTCTAGAACGCCACATAGAAACAAACATACATACATGCATACATACATAGACTGATAAACACATTACCCTCCTTTGCGTCGCGCAGTCGGGTAAAAACTACTTAGTAGGTAGTTTGTATGTGTAAATACTTTTTGCAGTTATATTTCTTAAACAGTTAAAATGGAAGTATGCGCCCAATAAAGGAAATTTGTGTTACCCCGAACATAGATGATATAATAGAGAACCCCTAATTTACACGAGCGAAGCCGCGTGCAAAAGTTAGTATATACAGGGTGTCACAAGACCCATCACCAAGCCGAAGTCTACTCGTTTTGCACATCATGCCAAGTCATACTACGCGAAAATAATACCTGTGAAACAAAATATTTTTTTAAGCTTAAAAAATAGACACATTTTATTAGCGGCAATGTATAGCGCGCGCTTGCAGAAAAAATTGGCGCGAGTTATGCATCGTACCTACGCTGGCCGTATCTACCTGTAGGTAGAAATAAACTGCGCGGCGCACGGTATAGGCTGTGGTACACCACAGCCTACACCGTGCGCCGCGGTGGCGGCAGTTTATGATCACGTGGTCGCGCGACCGAGGGGAATGACCTCGCAGCTGACTGATGGTAGGCATACACTACGTGTCGGGAACTTTAAAGCTGTTTATTTTAGGGAAAGATTGAAAATTTTGTTTATTTTTATTTGGCAGAAAGTGTACATTTATCATTCTAAACACGATTTTGTAATAATTCGAAAACAAAATTCGTGACTTTGAGCCTCAATATCTCCTGAACCAGTAATTTCCCAGGTAAGCCGCCGAAGTAAAAAATGATCGTAATAATAAGTACAATATGGGGTTTCAGTTTTCGTTAAGGGTCTTTTTACACCCTGTATATATCGCACCTTTAGAATTGAAGTGGCTTAACTCAAAAATTTAGGAAAATGAGTTTAATACACCGAACGATTTGTAAACACGTATTCTATCAGTTTATTAAAATTAAACCGACGCTTTTGGGCCGGAAAAGAACAAACGTACTATTTCTGTCTCTTTTAAATCACGCCATACCCGCGCGTCCCTCAGTATTAAAGAACCCGTTTCAGTGTTGCGACGATAGTGCTAAACGTTTGGTTTTGCGCTAGCGCTCCGTAAGCTACGTAAACCGTATTCCCGCCGTTTTTATTCTAAAGTTATGGTAAGTTATTTGATCAGTATTTAATTTTGTAATGACATTTTATTGGTTTAGGGCGTTTCAATACTAAATAAGATAATATTGTCGTGACGTATTTGTAGTGCCGTCATTTTTTTATTAAACATTGCATGAATTGTGGAGCCGAATTTTATATTATAGCATTACGTTACTAACAGATTTTGTGACTACGGAGACTTAAACGTAAATATGTTTATTCTTTAATTAATTCTACCCCGCTTTGTGAGTTTATAATTATATTGTCTTTTTATTTCAGATCAAGTTAGAGGTTAAAAGAAGAGCAGATCACATTTTTTAGTTATTGAATATCTGAAATGAAAATACTAGCCTTGGTTTGCGACCTGTCTACGAGAAGAAAAACTCCGAAATTAAACCAAACGTTCGGGGGTTGGGCCTCGTTAGCCTTGGTTGGCAACCTGTCTAGGAGAAGGAAAACTCCGAAATTAAACCAACTTTAAGGGAGCATACCCGAAACAAAACCCCGATCTAAGGTGTGAAGTTGTGAACTGCCTCGTGCCGAGGGATTCGTGGCAATAGGGCAAGATCGTAAACGGAGGGTGCCTGTGTTGGTGGTCCACGGCACAGCTGTGATTCCACCTTACCCCCGTAAAGGGCTCTGCGGGGAGGGACAGTCTAGATCCCTAAATCTCGTGGGAACGCTATGGGAACAAAAACTACTTCTCCATACGGCGGCAACGCAGTTTGTCGTTCCCCGCGAGAGCGAAAAGCGGCCTACGGAAAGCCGTTTTGCAACGTTGAATGTTGGAGGAGGGATGGACGGTAAATTGGATGAAGTATATCAGATGATGGATGATAGAAAGATTGTTCTGTGTGTAAATGAAACAAAAAGGAAGGGTTGTGACACTACCAAGCACGGTGCATACACGGCGTATTGGTCTGGGGTAGACAGTACCACCAGAGCCTGCAAGGAAGTTGGTATAATACTGTCTGCGCGAATGAATGAGTGCGTAAAAGAGTTTGAATGTGTAATGCTAGGCTAATATGGATGAGAATTAAAGTAGGACCTACTGGTATCCTTAGGGGTTTACGCCACGGTCAATATAGTAACGGGCATTTCACAACAAGAACAAGACGAAAGGCAGGAGTTTCGGAGAGATTTTGAGGAACTGTAAGGATAACGAAAGATTAATCTTTCGTTATCCTTGCAGTTCCTCAAAATCTGCTTCTCAAAAGGTGCATAGGGTTACCACCAAGAACTTAGGGTCCCAAGCCAACCTCACCTGCAAGTGGTGCACCTGCCGATCAACGGACGAGGCTCTGGCAAACAAAATATCCCGATAAGCGGCAATAGGCTCGCCACCTATTACGTGGGATCAAAACACTGGCGAAAAGTGGGCGTTTAATATGCCTCTGCCTACCTCTTCGGGGAAACAGGCGTGAGTCTATGTATATATATGTAATCTTGTTAGGCGATTTCAATGGATAGGTGGGAGTAAAACCGGATGGGTTTGAAAGGGTTTTAGGTAGATTCAGTGGTGAGAGCGTGAATGAAAATGGAAAAGTACCTACTGCTCGAGGTTTGTTTGCAGTGGAGCCTTTGTGTGACAAGCACCATGTTTGATCACAAAAGGATACATATGTATACACGTGAGGCGAAAAATTTTAGAAGAAGTATGAATGATTTTGTAATAGTAGATAACCGATTGAGAAAGAATGTGATAGATACGAGGGTGTACCGGGGGATTGGCATCCATACAAAACACTTTTTGGTGTTAAGCCGTATAAGTGGGCTCTTTAAAGGATGGCGACACCGAAAATACAATCAAGAGAGTCTTGGAAAGAATAAAAGTTGAAAACCTACTAGAGAAAGATGTGAAAGATGAATATAAACGAAGATTGATAGCAAGATTTTAGAGGTTCGATCGCATCAATGATATGGAAGATGGCAGTCCCGTAAGAAAGAGGTAGTATGTGTAGCATCTGAAATATGTAATGTGATCAAGAGAAGGAAAATACGAATGACTAAGAATACATGGTGGGACAAAGATGTGCAATCACCAGTGTCAGAGAAGAAGAAAGCTTGGTTGGATTGGTTGGCTGCTAGAGCAAATGAAAGAATGGGAAAACCAACGAGTGAGGACATAGATGAAGCTAGAAAAGAGTTTGTTAGATCAAAAAAAAATGTGAAAGAGATGGTTAAAAAAAGAAAGAGGAAAAGATATATGATTATTTTTTCGAGGAAGAACACACTCAGAGACATGAATGGGAAGATACTGAATGGTTTATCGTGCGTGCTGAAGAGATGGAAAGAGTATTTTGAAGGATTATTTGAAAGAACGGCGATAGAGACACCCACAACTGAAATAAATGGTAATGACAGCAATGGTGAAAGCGATATTGACATGGATGAGATTTTGAAGGCACTGGGAAGTATGGAATAAGGTAAGGCTGCAGGATATGATAAGATTACAGTCAAAATGCTGAAGGCTGGACAGACACTATCAAAAGCTTATTGTAATAAAACAGAACTGGCAGAAAATAAAAAAAAATTGAATTACATACCCTATAGGAACTAAAGCAATTCCTAGTACATACGCCTGTTTTCATGACACGGTTTTGTAATTTGTTACTACCTATTATTCTATCTATTCTATTATTTATTGTTATATATAGTTATTTATTTTGTAATAAGTATTAGTGCTTTTTATGGCTAAAACATATAATATTTTTAGTAAAAATGATTACCTGATGTTGGTAGGTGTTGATTGTGGTGAGTGTGTACTGATGATGATGCAAAATATCAAAATAAACGATTATGAAAGCATGATATGTTTTTAACTTTCCTTTAATTTAGCAAATTATCAACAATTAAACTAGCATATTACTCAATTAGGCATATTTCATAAAACACTACTGTAGAAATTAATCGCCTCTTTTTTAAATGGTCTGTTTTTTATTGGTGTTATTTAGAAATAAATAGACTTAAAGTAAAATAAGCCAAAAAAAATTAATTGTTATCAGTAAATAAGTGACACATTTTTTTAAATAATTAATTAACCATATGTTTAATTAATTATACATATAATTTAGCAAATAATCTTTAAAACAATTCCTACTCTATGGTTTAAAAGTAAAATGTTGACATCAAATTGGTTTTTGCAAGTATTACAATCCAATAACTAAAAAAAGACCAATTCTTCGAATACATTTTTGGCGTTTACCAAAAAATACGAATTTCGAATTAGGTCAGTACAATTCTAAAGGTGCGATATGTATAATACCTAATTGTCATATTTTAATAAATACAATAAATATATCGGTCTGATAGACTGCCAGATTTTCGTACCATTACGCACGTACTTGAACTACTCCGTGTTCCTCCATAATTTTATAGCACGACATAACATAATAATCGGCGCCGGTCGGTCCGTCAACGATACTCGTACTCGTACTGTTGACGGATCGGTAGATCGTGAGCGTTAGACTGTAGCTGTGTGTTCGCATGTGTCAGGTAACGCGTGCGCCACTCGCGCGCTGGTGTCGCTGCGCGGCTGCCTCGCGGTGGCGCGCGTGTCGTGGCGCGGGCCCGGCGCCGGCGCCGGCGTGCCGCGCGGAGGAGTGCTGGGCGGCGCGCGCGCCGAGCCCGACGGCAGCGAGCGCCGCGCGCGCCTCGCGCGAGGCCGCGCCGCGCTCGGCGCCGCGCCGCTCGGCGAGCGCCTGCTCGTGTGCGGCGGGTACGACCGCGCGCGCGTGCACCAGGACGCCGAGCTGTACGACCCCTCCGCCAACGAGTGGACGCCGCTGCCCGACATGCGGCGGCCGCGCGCGCGCTTCCCCGTCGCCTGCCTCGGCGCCGAGGTGTTCGTGCTCGGCGGCAGCGACGGCCACGCGGAGCTCGACTCGGTACGTATGGCGCACGGCGGCGGGCGGGAGGAGCACCGCGCCTCCCGCCCGCCTCTGACCGCCCCCTCCCCCCCCCGCAGGTGGACGTGTTCGGCGGCGGCAAGTGGCGCGCCGAGACGCGGCTGCCGCTGGCGCTGTCGCACGCGGCGGCCGCGGTGGACGCGGAGCGGCGCGCGCTGTACGTGGTGGGCGGCTGGGCCGGCGGCGTGAGCCTCAAGCGCGTGCACCGCTACTCGCTGGAGGAGCACGCGTGGAGCGAGGCGGCGCCGCTGGGCGCGGGCCGCTCGCAGTGCGGCGCCGCCGCGTGGCGCGGGGCGCTGTGGGCGCTCGGCGGCTGCGACGCGTGGCACTGCCTCGCCAGCACCGAGACGTTGGCGCTGGGCGCGGGGGGGGAGGGGGGCGCGGGGGGCGGCTGGACGCCGGGGCCCGCGCTGCCCACGGCGCGGCGCTCGGTGGGCGCGGCCGTGTGGCGCGGCGCGCTGGTGGTGGCGGGCGGCTCGGACGGCGCGGCCTCGCTGCGCCGCACGGAGTGGCTGGGCGCCGGCGCCGGCGCGGAGGCGTGGGCCGCCGGCCCGGCGCTGCGCCGGCCGCGCGCCGGCCTCGGCCTGGCGCCGCTCGGCGACGCGCTGTACGCGGTGGGGGGGTTCGACGGCAAGGAGTTCCTGTCGTGCGTGGAGTGCCTGTACGCGCCCGACGGCGAGTGGACGACGCTGTGCGCGCCGCCCGCGCCCGCCCCCCCCCTGCCGGCGGAGGGCGCCGCGCCGCGCGCCGAGCCCGCCGGCGACCAGTGACCGCGCCGGCGGCCCCGCTCGCCGCGTGATACGTTCGCTACCTCAATAGTGTGCGAGTCGCCGTCGCCGGCGCTCGCACGTTCGATGCCTTTACTTCGCATTTTAGTACCGAGTTAGATTTAAGGTGCGCGGTGCGACCGGACGCGGGGTCGCGCGGCCGGAGGTAGCCGGGTCGCGCGGCTGGAGTTCACCGGGTCGCGCGGCGCCGCGGCGGTCGCACGCGCGGGTGACGGGCCCTCACAGAATGTGTATTTAGTCTAAATTATTATATCTCGTACGTTATGCGGCGGGATAGTATTTTACTGTTCGCACGCTTTCCCGTCGATGGTATTATTGTTACATTCCTATTTTGTAAGATATTTTCTATGGAGCGTAGGACGTCGTTGTGTATGTCGTATAGAAACTAGTTTTCCATTGTAAGATTATAGAGGTATACAAGTATATAATGTGAGGCACATTGTGTATAAACTTACGATTATATACAAATATATAATGCATTTTATTTGAGCGGTGTGTCGTCGGCTCGCGAGACCGGCGGCCGGCCGGGCGGTGCGCGGTGGCGCTCGTTTATGTTTCCATTATATAAATCGTATCTTCACAATCAGCTTGTTTTATTTTCCCACGAACATCTCATCGACAGCGACACGTCCAACGACAGACAAGTTCTTATAAACATCGTAAGTTTCGCATATTTTATCTTCTGTTTTGGTTGCCTTACCAGTTTATAATTAATATCTGCCTCAACTGTGGCGGTCTGACAGACCGTCACGACACCGGACAGTGGTGCCTTCTCCAGAAATTTTCATAAACGGTAAAGTGAGAAGCGTCGTGCAACAGAGCACCGAGTGTGTTAATTATTTTAAGAGTACGGGACTCTTAAAATAATTAACCGTGGTTAGTTGTTGATTTCAATTTAATTGCACTTCACAATGTATATAAAGGCCTTATAAAAACATTAAATAAGTAACAATTATGGAGCCTGTTGCACACGGCACTTGTAGAAGAGGGGAGGAATATTTTAGAATATTAATAAACTTGGTATTTGTTTCTCATCATCGGCCTTTAACAGACCACTGCTGGACTAGGCCTCTCCTTTGAAAAGAGGAATTGGCCTACTATACCACGCTGGCCAAACGGGTTGGTATAGGGTTTGTATCAAGTTTTCCTTCTCCTACAGTTCTGTTCTCTGCATAATATGCTCCCTCTGTCGGCTCTTACGACACCCCTGGGATGATATGGGGTGGTGATTTTCAGGCTCAGTAATCGTGGATTGGTTACCCGCGGTGAAGCTAAGAGGGATCCAGGAGGGGACCCTCCGCGTGGGCTTGACGGGGCCTGCGCAGGATGCGTCCAACGGTGCGGGTGCGGGGGACAGTTCTGTCTGTCCCTCGTAGTCGGGTGCGGTCGCGGGAGGAGAGGCGTGTCGGTGTTGCGTTGCCGCGCGCCTTATCTCCCGCGACCAAATGGGGGCGCACCATTCGATGCGTCGCGGTGGGGCCGCAGAGGAAGAGGAGATGCGGTGTTGCGTTGCCGTCCTCCCTATCCTCTGCAGCCGCTGGGTGTTTTGGCGACGGAGCCCAACACCTTAATCCGCCGCCAAGGGGGTTTTGTTCGGGGCCCGCCTAACCATCTGGCGGGCCAATGCCCGTCGGAGGGTGGCGACGAATGCTTCGGCGATGCCCTACCCTCCAACACACGGGTACATGAGAAAGTCGAGGTGGCTTTTAGTGGAAACACCACATACTCCGGCTCTCATTTCCCCCAAGAGTCGGAGATCCGAAGGGATTTTCCACCTCGTAAAACAAAAAATAAAAAAAGGTACCTAGGTGTCCTCACGCGGTTGGTTTGTTAGCAGACTTAATAGCTCGTTGTTATTCTTACTTACGACGAATCAATCGATAGTTGTAAAGGCACGCAGATACGCGGTAACAAAACGAAGCAGTTTTGTTGTGGAGACATTTAAACGGAACGATCACTGCGCCAGTTGGCCCCGCGCCACGTCGCTTGTGTTTCCACTGCGCTGCAACTAGCTCGTACCGTATTAGATAACTTTTAATTACTCACGGCACGTTTATCTGCAGTAGGTACTTCGAACAATTCTGTACCTGCTTTCTAGTTACCTTTATTATACAGATAGTTTTATATACCTAATAGAGGCTGGGCATTCCGCCAACGTGTGCAGCGCCGTGCCCTCGACCGGGTCGCGGCATCGATGAATTTCCTCCCAGCCTATCCTCTCGGTGCTTCGAGACAAGAATTTTTAGATTAGGTATATCGGAGGCCTTCGGGCAGTCTGATGATAAGAAGTTTTACGAAGCTCAGATACCCGGCTACGCTGTAACAACGTAGCCGAGGCAGGCCTCCTTCACTCGGCCGTACCTACAGGGATAAGTGCCTACTCTTTCGCGCGGCTTCCACACCGCGTCGTCACCGCTCGCGCAGGGCTTGCTAATAACGTGAATTTTAATAGTGAACAACAAAAATGTCTCATCACAAGTCTGGTGCAAAATATTGCTCATTTAACGGATTTGTGTCGAAAGCAACATGAAGATTTTATTTATTTTACGAGAAAACCTGAACATTTTTTTTTTGTTGAGATATCTCAACGATTATGGTATGTCAAATTAAAGATCTAGTTCAAAAACAATTTTCTGTTTGAATCATGTGAATCGGTCCACGCGTTTAGGAAATAACTAAGAATTAGTATAGTCAAAATGACGAGATTTTTTGTTTTTTGTTCTACGAGCTCAAATAGTGGGATAGGATACTTATAGGATCGTCTATTTACCCGTAATAATAATTTATTATTACGGGTAGATAGACGATGAATAAATACCTATTATAGTAGCAGCGGCAAGTCGACAACCCTAGCGCGACAGGTGACCGTCAAAATGGAGGGACCAAGTCTCCAAAGTCTGTCATACACATGTAAAAAAATAATACCATTAATCTACTATTTCCTACCTTTGCTATAATTTTAGCTACCTCATCATTTACATAATATTTTAACAAAATCCTTGGTCCCTCCATCATGATGTCAAGATGGAGATAGGGACCAAACTGATAGACTACTCTTTGGAATGTGCTACCTACTTAGTGTTATAATACCTTAATTCTACCTTAATATTATTGATTTTGGCTGCCCAAAACATATATCGTTTTAGAGAAATCGATTATATAGGTTGGTCCCTCCAAATTGACGATTCAATTGTTTAGTGCAACAGATAAATGGGCGGATTATTTTTGGTCTTCGAAGGATTAACTAATATTTAATACCTTTTTACTACCTTCAAATCATGCAAATGTTTTTACGTTAAAGATTACTTTACGAGCCAAAAAAAAACAAATAAGTTAGTACAATGTACAAATTTTAATCGTAGTAGCATTAATAAAGGTGTTCTTTTAATAAGAATTGCACAAAAATATCTAACTAATATAAAATGTACATAACTTTAGTTTTGAAATATTACTATGTATTTGTTTATTTTATTTTTACCATTAATCTACTATTTGTAGGAAATAGTAGATTAATGGTATAATTTTTTTGTATGTGTATGACAGACATTGGAGACTTGGTCCCTCCATTCACCGCTCTGCGCCAGACAGCGACAGCGTTATATAGCGGGAACGGTTAGGTGAATATCGCGTTAGGCACTGAGTGCTTATGCGAGCTGAATTGCACTTTGTTGCTTAGTAGCTAGAGTCGCCATTTCTATAAATTGGTTTGCGAAGTGATGCTTCTGTACGTTAGTAGTATTGTATAAAAAAGTAGGTACTATCTATTCTGTGGCCGGGGCCGCGTTTCATGGGCCCCGGCCATATATACCTACATATCTTGTGTTTAGTGTCTGTAGAAAACCAACATTCCTACTTAAGTTGGTATCAATTTAGGCACTAAGTAATTATTGTCATCGTCATAAATAAGTATGAAGTTAAGTAGGTAGTAGGTACATACAATGCTTGAAGTAAGTCCTAGGTTGGTAATTAATTTATATAAGATACTAGTGGTCACCCAGTGGTAGAAATTCGAAGTTAATATCTTAAAGACTGCTTAATCACAGTATTCGCCGCATAAACAGTCAGCAAAAATTTAGGTACCTAAGTATAGAACTATAAAACAAATGTTATAATACACACATCAAAAAACTCCAAGCAACACATACAAATTTCAATTTTACAATGTGTTTTCGCATAGTATTTTCTTATTTACTTAAGTTATTTTTTAATGTCTAGTCTTTTTATTTCTTTTATAATTAAGTACCTATACTTAGTAGAGTTCGCCCAGCGGTCGAAATTCGACCATAATTTATTAAAATCTACACTCAAATAAAGAAAACTTTTATGAAATTACTGGAACGGCTATTAAATACTTTTCTTAGTAATAAAACTCTGAAATAGATGTTAACATAAGGACTTTAAAGAAATGTAATTCAATTCAAATTCATTTATTTTGCTAAAACATGGTAGGGAGTTGTTACAATAGCCTATACCTAGTAATAACAGACAACATGTTTTACTGGTGAGGCAGCAAGCAAAAAAAGATAAATAACATAAGTAATTGATCAAAACTGGATACTAATTAAAAAATAAATCTAATTACGCATTATCTTGCCCTTGCGCAGTATGTCGTTTATTTTCATACTTCTTCTTATCTAATTATTTACTCCTTTCTCTTTCGACATACAGTCGATTAATGTTTTCGTTGACCGGATCTTCCTTTTCGTGCCTCTACTTTCATATTCACACAAACTTACAAACCATTCCTTCTAATTTTGTCCATTCTTGTCACTTCACACATCCATCGTAACATTCTCAACTTTTCTGCAATGTACCAATAATAATCCTTCAGTCTGTGCTTCAGTTACAGTCTCCTATCCTATTGAGGGTATTGTATTGTCTGTGCCTATTGCAATCATGCCAGAACCCTATTGCAGTATGACCATTTGCAAGTACTATATTAAACTGCATGTTTAAAAATATGAGAAATGCTAAAAGTCTGAAAACTTACCAATACCAGCGATCTCACATTGATACATAAAACCAACAGATGGCAAATGTACCTATTATATCACACTTAATTCACAAATAGCTCAATATATGCGGCGCATTAATAGATTTTAAACTAAATTTACACAACCATAGAAAGAAAGCAAAATTTCCCGCGCGCGGCGTTCTGAATTCAAACTTGATGACATCTGCAATTTTGTTTTTCCTACGGATATGTTTCTTTTCTTTTATATTTTAGACTTTGTGAGAAACTTATAATAATTATTAATAAAATACCATACATATATTTAATAACGTATAAGTGTATATTACACGCGTCAATATTTTATTAATTTATACGCCAAGATAAATATATTGTGAAAAATACTAAATTTATTAGGCAGAATAGGACAACTCTTGAACAAAAAAGTACATAAATGTAATAATTATTTCATCTATTTTTAGTTTGAAACTCGTATTTAAATAAAAAAAATAATACTTATGTGGATTATTCTTATTATATTTATGTAGATACCTACCTATGTGCTTTATCGAACGTGTAAATAAAATTTGCCAAGATAATTTTATTATATTGTAATCAATATAAAATCTATTAGGCAGAATAGAACAAACATTGACAAATAAAAAAAGGATTGTTTCTTTTTTATTTCATAGATTTTCTTTTTTATTTGTACTGCATATTATTATTTTAAAATTGTAGTTTTATGCAGTGTTGCCAATTTAGCGACTTTGTCGCTAGATTCAGCGACATTCCTACGTTAAAAGCGACATTTAATTTTCTTTTAGCGACAAAAAATATCTATCGACTTTTCTGGCGACTTATCAACGTCACTGATAGCTAACTTTGTAAACACAAACATGCTGCCAACCTCATAACTATTTATGACTGGTTCTGTAATCTAAACTCTATGTGCGTAGATTTTACTATCAAGAATGGTAAATATTGAGTATTTAAAATCGGATATTGTATAATTTTATTGTTTTGTGTTGGCTGCCTTTGCCGCTCAAGTACTTGTATTTGATTTTCAGCACCCGATCTGGCTCTGTGCGATTTCAAGACGCGTCTAGTTTTTTTGTTGAACTACTATATACAGGGCCGGATTTACAGGTCTGGAGGCCCTGGGGCAATGTAGCTGTGGGGGCCCCTATTTACTGTCCGTATATTTTTTTCCTTGAACTATTGAAAAAATGATTTTCAAGAATGCGATTATACAACAGTTCCTTTTATTGGTCTTTTTCACAGTCCTGTTTTACAAGTCTATTAAAGATACAAATTGTACCAACTCATTGCCAAGTCTAGATTCGAAATCGTCTTTGTAAACTTTTACTAATTCCTCTGCAGTGGCATATAAACTTACGACGCCCATCTCGTCTAAGTGGTTGAGAAATGCAAATCTCAATCGAACAGCTTCGTATGCTTGCAATCTTTCTATGAGAGAAACACAAAGTTGATCGATAACTGGGCTAAAGCCAGTCGCTTTAAATTTTTCTCTTGGTCATAGATTTCTGTACTTGGTGTAAAAAAACGTAAATAAATTCTGAATAAACTTGTAATGCTGATGCACACAAGAGTTAGCAGCTGCTTTTCCTACAAAATTTAGTGAGTGACCACAGCATGGTACAAACGCTGTTAAATGCAGATTTTTTCTGTAAAATAAGAGATTGCATTGCTTTGTATTTTCCACTCATATTTGCAGCATTATCGTACGCGACAACGATTGCGCGAACTAAAATAAATATTAAAGCATTTGCTGTTGCTTCACCATTATGGCCGCAATTAGGTAAACTATATATATCGAACAACTATTTTAAGTTGATCGATATGAGATTCATCGGGAGTAGAATCCATTTCAACTGAATAGTGCTAAGATTTTTTTATCCTCGTTACGATTACACATGGAACTTATCAGTTCTTCGCATACCGTTGGAGAAAGGTAATTGACGTAACCGCTCACTTTGTTTGCATGTCGATTTAAATGAATAGCAACGTTGGTTCATACTCAACAAGCAATTCCAAAATACCCAGAAAATTGCAATTTCTCGTTGATCCAATGCTTTCGTCGTGTACTCGGAAGATTAAGCTCCGTGCAGGGATGATGTGCTGTGCCTCCTGCGTCGCTAGCTCTCGGTCAATACATCCCGTGCCTTCTCCCCGTGGCACTAGTCTAATCACTGACTCTGAGTGGGTCCTCGGTCCTCGATATCTCGTGCTCGTATAGGCGCTCCGTTGCATGCTTGCAGTCACTGAAGCGTTCTCCACCTAACTTGAGTGGACATTAGAGTACAAGGTTCGCAATATATTTCACTCGTAGTCAGAGAAAAACAAGGCTTCGATAATCGATTGACAGTCTCTTGATTTTGATTGCGAGGTACAAACATGTTTTTGTACATTGCCGAAAAGTTTGTATTATCTCGCAATTGTAGGACAGAATTCTGGAGTGAGACTTCATCACAATTTTGCAGTTTTGCGGAACCGTTCTTGACCAATATTTGATCATTCCTTCAGTTATCACGACGGGCCAAAGACCAATGTCATTTTTTAAACCATTATCCACTTCCTCTTGATTGTTAAAGGTTTTATGGTGTCACCTTCCTCGAGACTACCATCGACCGTATCTCCATGTACTCAATCTTCTGACATTTTTACAGAATCGTGTGGCAGTTCTTGTTTGGTAGTAATTATGAAATAGTCAATTATTGATTAATATACTATCTTTCAGCGTTTTAAGCACTGCGCATCATTTTGAAAACATCAATATACCTTTTTACTTCAATCCTTACGCCAATAAATTACCTATGGTTTTCAGAAAATTGATTCGTCATTTTATTGCATAAAATATGTTTTCACTAAATTACAAAAAAAGATATAGGCAATTTCTGTCTGGTTGATTATATTTCTTTGGTATGAAAACGTAATAATGTCCCATATTTTTTAAACATTAATATGGATTAACGATTTTCAAGTTCATTGCATGAATGTCTTTGCGGATTGAAGTGATCATACATACATACATACATAGACTCACGCCTGGTGCACGGAGGGGTAGGCAGAGACTACGGAACGCCATTTGCAACGATCCTGACATATCTCTCTTGCTTCAGTGATCAAATGCCGATATTTTTATCTCTGTTGTGGGGGCCCCTCTTTTGTGGGGGCCCCGGGGCCATTGCCCCGCCTGCCCCCCCTTAAATCCGGCCCTGACTATATATAATTCTTGACTTGATAGTAACATTCAACAAAATTATAATCAATATTACAAAGGCCTGAACGGCTGTCGTAATGTTGTTTATGAAAACCAAAATGAGTTATAACTAAAAAGTTTATAGGTAAAACTGGAGCCCAAACTACCAAAAGGTACTTGATGACTGATTTTGTGCACTCAAGTAACCTCAGATGTGTCTATCGGAGATACTATGCTCCCTGTTGCCAAGGCGCATTCAATTTTATGTATTCAGTTACGAATTTGTTAGCGAGATTTAGAGACTTTTTGAACTAAATTCATTTAGCGACATCTAGCGACTTTTCATTCTGCCTCTTAGCGACATTTAATAAAGTCGAGTTGGCAACACTGGTTTTATGTAGGTACATATCGCACCTTCGGTAAGACAAGGGCCGAAGTGCTTATTTTCAAATTTTTCAGGACAGACGATTAAAGGTTTTTATAGATTTGTATTGTGTTTTTCTGCCCATATTAATGTAAATTAGTATTTCATTTTTGGCAGAAATATACCTTATACATTTGTGAATATAAATATGTAATTTAAAAGAGTGAGTTATTTATTTATTTATACTATATTTACTTAATGAAATATTAATGCATGCATACAATTATGCCCTTTTCCCAACAACATATTTTAAATAATTGTGCAATTGTGACCAAAGTAACACATTATATTGAAATGATTTATTAAATGAAAATACTACTTATTTTGTACCTACTTCTTTATTCTTCTTCTTAGGAACATCTTTATCACTGACAAATAAACACTACAATTAAAAAAATAACATAATTAAATCACTTATAAAAGGCTTACATTAAATGTATAAAATGGCGTGTAAATGCGTAAGACTTATACTGTGAGAACTGGAAGAGCTGGTGCTAGAACTAGATGACCTGCTGCAGGAACTGGATGAGCTGCTGTCAGAACTAGAAGAACTGGATACGTTTCTTGATTTGAAGAGTTTAGTGTAGTTTCTAGCCTGTTTCTTATTTGGGTTGTATTTGTATTCTGAACCTTCGGATGGTGAAAAATCTCCATTTTCTTCAGACTCGGAATCGTTATTACCCGGGGTTGTATTTATAATGGGTGGACTAGCTATTACATTATTCTCCATAGCAAATATGGTTGTCAAGGATGAATTTATCGCTTCTGTAGTTTCAGGAATTGTTGGTATTGGATCTTTCATAGCAGATACAGATCATGGATGAATTTATCTCTCCTGTAGTTTTAGGTGTCATTGGTATTGGATCCTGATTTTCAAAGTCATTGCTATCTATCCACTGCTCAACCATTGACGTAGAATTAATTTTAGGAGTAGCATTTGTCTTTATAAAACTATTATATTCCTCAAAACGAGATTTTTCAAAATTTTTATTAATCTGAGGTTCATCAATAGTTCTAGCTGTTATATTAAATTGATCATCAACCATCCTCAAAAGTTTTCTGTCTCGAGTTTCCATTTTTATTCCCTTAAAGCGAAAATAATTAAACGTTCGGTTTATTAATCAACAGAACAAAAATAAATACACGTCAAACCTATAAGAACCCTTTTTTTACGTACACAAAATATGACCATGTCTTTCCAAAATATAAAACAAAAACCGACCAAATGCGTGTCGGGCCACGCGCAATGTAGGGTTCCGTAGTTGCCCATAATGCCCATTATCTATACTTATAATAAAACTGTAGAGAGGTCAATTCTGTACATTGAATATATATTCAAAATTAATATTGGAGGATGAATGGTGATCGATACTGATGCCAAAAATGCAATCAGTAAATTTTTTGTCTGTCTGTCTGTCTGTCTGTCTGTCCGTCTGTCTGTCTGTCTGTATGTGCACGCATGGGTCAAAAACTACTGAAGGGATTTTAACCAAACTTGGTACAATTGTAGTCCATACTCCTGGGCAGGTTATAGGCTATTTAACATAACGCTAAGACACATAGGAGCTGAGCAGTGACGATAACATTGAAGCAAGTCGGATGAAAATGCGCTTTCGAGCTCTTATCCTCGCATAGGTTGATTATACACCAAAAGTATATACTACAAAGATGATGGTCTTCAAAAGATCTACAAAAAAGTCCTTTATAGTGTATATCTATCTTTTATAAATAAGCCACAATAACGTGTTTAATCGTTAGGCGTTTCTTCAAAGTGTACTAAATACATAAATATATTGTATTTCACATAGATATATCTTTATCAAACTCCCATATTCAAAAAGTACACTTTTATAAAAAAAAATATAGAAATCTCGCCGCGCCAATATGGGTACGGCTATACGGTTGATTTTTGTTTAACGCGCACAATTTAAATTGAGCTTAAATCTGTATGATTAATTATATTAAATAGGGTTCAGCTTAGGCTGGACGTATTCACACATGTAATTGTAAACAGTTCGGAGATTGGCGACTCATTTCATTTTACTGGATGGGGATAAACACTGGGATGACATTATCTGAAGCAAGTATAAGTAAAAGTCCTCATGGTCCGCCATGGTTTTGAGATGCTGCATAGTTATGGCATAAATATGAAGACCAATTGGCCGACGATATTTTAGGTTCCCACAACAATCTAATAAACCGTTGCTTGACTGTAGACATATCTATCCTATTACTCAATCCTGCCCGAACCATCATTTGCTGGTGTATGTATGCATAAAGATTACGCCATAAACTAAATAAACTATATTACCCATTAGAATTAGAACTAGCCGAAAGCCTGCAAAATTATGTCTCGAGACCTACTGAAGAACAGCGTTTAAAATAAATAATTATGATCGGGTGTATCGTAGCGTGGATAGTGATTTGGGAATAATACTATTTGTAGATGCTCCGGGTGGAACGGGAAGACTTTTCCTACCAAGGTGATTTCGGCAAAGGTACGAAGCTAAAGTAAGATTGCGCTTGCTGTTGCTTCATCGGGAACTAGAGGATGATCGCAGCTATATCGGCTCATTTTTATTAATTTTACAATTTCTTCCCGATTCCATGGGAATTTTGAGAAATCCTTTCATAGTACAAGCGGCTGGTCGCCAAGCAAAACATATATCAACAAAAAATTTTATAAATAAGAAATGTTGTCTTCTTGCAACCAATAGGTAGTTTTAGCTGAACATTGTCGGTCAGTCAATCAGTAACGCAATGATTTAATATATACAGTCAGGAAACAGCCACATTGTTGCAAGGATGATTAATTAAATCAAGAGCGAGTCGGACTCGCCCATGAAGGGCTCTGTGCTAGAGGTATACACTAAACGTACCCATTATCTTCACCTTACCATATACCACTATCACTTTTTCACCGGTACAAATGACTTTGTTTTTCATAATGTTTATATTAACGACCAAGTTATATTTGCGGTTTTTGAATGTAAAGGCTGCTGACCACATATCGTTCAAACTAATTTTAGTTGGAAGTTTTTATTACGATCTACAGCATATCTTTTTTTTTAGACTCTCTTACTTCAAAAAATTGAGGACGGAGGGGCGGCGGAACGATACTCATTTAACCACTTTGGAAGCGTCTATCTTTCAAACAATTAACTTTGAGAAATTGTTAATGTCAGGTACCCTAAAATTATTTTTAAATACCTAGACATGCCGCATTGTAAAAATATTTTCACGTCAGCTCCATGTATGGAGAGGACCCCTTAATTGTCATTCCTTTTTTATGTATAAAAGTCGGGCAGCGGTTCACAGAATACATCTTTCTAAAAATATTCAATGATGTAGTCTTAATGGTTTCGGTATAAGATGGCTGTGACATACGGAAGTACAGACAGACAGATATGGCGAATCTATCAGGGTTCCGAATTTTGCCATTTTTGGATAAAGAATCCTAAAAAGTGCCTACAATGTTTAAACTTCCGATCGACTTGGACCACGCAGAGTTGTGTTTGTTATACCTCTAAAAGCAGTAATAAAACTAAGATTTAACGTTATAGTCATCTTATTATATGAGATGAATATACGATGGCAAACTTTGAAGCGGTCTAAGCATGTAGATCGCAAACCAAGGAAAATCAAGGAAAATAACGAACCCATAGGCGGTATAACAGTGCTTTTTCGTGGCGATTTTCGTTAGACTCTGTCTGTTATACCACCATACAATATGAGACAAGAGCTGATGAAATTAGAGCCTGTCTAAAGAGTTCATAACTATGGGATTGTATTACCTATCGCTATGCATTGGACATTAAATATGCGAGCGCGATTATGAAGCAACGAACATACACAAGAATTCTCTGATCTTTTACTCGCGATTGGTAACTTCGCGGTGTGAACTCACACGAACAAGTGAAAGTCATTTGAGTTATTTTCAGGACATCTAAATCTACACTATTCAATATAAGTAATATATGTAACTTAAAACATGTTGGGTATCAATTCTGTAGCCTAATGAAAAGACAAATTCCGCGCGAACGGAGTCGCGGGCACAGCTAGTAAAACATAAAAAATAAAGATTTCGAGCCGACAACATATTATATCCGCAAACTTCTGACTGTCGAGTATTTTGTTAAATTCTAATGGTTCTGACAGACAAATCGCAGTCGCCATATCGGCCACTCTAGCGAAACGACCTTGGATGTAAATATCTGAGCTCTTTGGTACTACCTTACCTACCTGTGCCTACTAAGTCTTGGTACTAAGTAGTTTGTATGTGTAAAAACTTTTTGCAGTTATATTTCAAAAACAGTTAAAACGACAATTATAGAAGAATCCGCCCAATAAAGGAGATTATTTTGTGTTATCCCGAACAAAGATGATATACTATAACTAGAGAAACCCGAATTTACGCGAGCGAAGCCGCGGGCAAAAGCTATTGATAATAACTTCTGTTTCACATGGGACTAAAAACGGGTATCTTTAAGATTAAGCAAGCGCTCCCAATGTAAACTCACAGATATAGGTATTTATAAGTTAACCGACGATTACTCGTAAACTAGTGATGTCTACTAAGCCGTGATAGTTTTCCTTTTAAATTCGTTATATGTACCTACTACATTTTGTGATTTTTTTCACCTCTTCCAAATTAGTTAATAGTTTAGCCGGCAGAGGGGGGGGGGGGGACACTTGAGTCTAACAATTTTTTTCACTTCAAAGCTTGATATTTGACAAACCAATCACTTGATCGAAAAATGATTTGAGCAAACTAATAATATTTTTTTAAAACCTATCCAATGATACCCCACGCAATGGGGTACTCAACCAAAAAAAAATTCAACCCCATATATATAGGGGATTATGTAGGGGAGATACCCTTAAAAATAATATTTTCCTAAATTTTATTCTACAGTTTTGTTGCAATATCGTATGTCTATATTCACATCAAATATCAGCTTTCTAGCACCAGGCGTCTTTGAGCTAGGCTGCGGACGGACAGACGGACGGACATGACGAAACTATAAGGGTTCCTTGTGGACTACGGAATCCTAAAAAGGGCGCATTTACCTTAATGACCTTGACGCTCTAGTACACAACCACTACTCACGCGGGCGATGCCGCAACTGACCAATGAGATTTTGTCGCGCCAATATCATTCAAAAAACGAACGAATGGTACAAAGGCACTACTACCCTCTAGCGAAAATAAACAGAATCTAGTGAATGTCTTTGTTCCTACAGGTAGAAATTAGTTTTATTTAACTCATTTTCAGTTCAGAAATTTTAGCACTTCGGCCCTTATCTTACCGAAGGTGCGATATAATTGTTTAATTCTAAAATTAATTCTGTAAAAGGGTTGGGTTTCGAAACGAGTCGCCTGAATTTGAGGGTATTGATGGTGTAGGGGGCTTAAGGGAGTTAGTTTTAATCCCCTAAAAGTAATTTTGGCTGTCGGAGTTGCGTCTAAATATTTTAAAACAATTTCCAAAAAATCTTAAATACTTCGGCAATTATGCAAAACGGAACGTAGTTTTTATACTTTAGTACAGTTTTACAAATGTCATTTTTAGGTTTTATGTGAAAAACGTGAAACGAAACGCAAACCCGCCATCTCGGAATGATAATATTGACAGCTAATGTCAAAGGAAAATGGGCACCCATAATGGAAACCAAATGGAATGGAAACCAAAGAAATATAACCTTAAGTCATAGAAGTAACACTAAATAACAACAGCGGTTGCTATGTTTGATATCTTCTTTCTAATGGCACATGCAGTATGAAAGAAAGAGCTTCCGATAGGTTTAGCAGCACGCTCTTATATAGCAGCGTCGTGGCAGCCAAACAGTAGACAAAACATAGAGTTAGGAAACCGAGTGTTGTTCGTAACAGTGATGATTTATCGATAAATATTTTTGGTCAAATGTCTAACTTTAGTATGTGTCGATATATTTAAGCCGTAGAAGTAAACAACTAAAATATTGAAATTGTAGTTTTTGCTGTCGACGCCGGAGCGTGCTTTGCAAAGACTTGCCAGACAGACAGTACTAAAAAAATTCACGTGTTTAATTGTTCGTTTTAGCCATAAAATCTATTGACAAAAAGTATTCATAAACTAATGAGCGATGCGTTGCGATGAGATGCTAAGAAACTGTCACTTAGATTATACTGTATTGTACGAATTATACCAGATTGGCTAATGCGGCAGGCTTTGGCAATTTGTGTGCGTCGCATCATATCACGTTACTTGCTATCGCTTACGTTGGACCCTGCTCGATTTTTTTAGAGTTGTAGGTAATCCGATTTGTTATCCACCAGCACAAATGATTCGCCTTTATGTAAATATTAGTACAGCAGTGAACTACTTTGACAACCCAGTTGGCGTGAGTGCAACCGACTGCCACGCTGAAGCTTGCGGGTACGATTCAGTTTTACATTCATGTCCGATAGTTTGTTTCCGTATTTATCCCTCATTCAAAAAACATCGATATCTCCTTTCACTGTCAAATCCCATCACTCCTTGATGATGGGATTTACAGCACGGCTATTTAGAGAATGCAGTCAAAGATATGAGTCTGTAAGGAGTCTATGCCTCTTTAAATGAGACGCGTAATTTGACGTTATGATTAACCAACTAAGACCAACTGACATTACATGTTGCACGTTCGGTATAAGGAAATATGGCGAGCATGTTCTCTCTAGTCTAAACGTCCAACCTCTCTGATGGAAACCATACCCATGGCGGACACAAACGAAATATAGCAGAGTGTATTCATCTATGGCTCTCATTTACTATGGCATTAGTAGCATTAATGTGAGCTACGGAAATCTCAAAAAAATCAAGTGTTATCTATGTATGAAACTACTGACAGGCCGGGCGCACTTCGCATTTTAGGTAGGTACAAACTTACAAGTACCTCGGCCGACCATGTCGACATGGTTGGATTTAGTAGGTTGCCGCGCGCCGCTCACATTAGACGTCACGCAACGAGTGCGACCGCTCCGTATTCTCACGCGCCGTGTTCATACACTGTTCAAATTATATACTTAAACGCCTTTAACAACAAAAATGTATAATCACAAGTCTAATGCAAAGTATTGCTTAATTAACTATGTGTCGAAAGCGACTTGAAAATTTGATTTTATTTATATTAGGTACGAGAGCAACTTGAAAATTTGATTTTTTGTTTGTTGAGATATCTCAATGATTATGGTGTCAAATTAAAGATCTAGTTCTAAAACCATTTTATCTGTTTGAATCATGTAAATCGGTCCACGCGTTTAGGAAATAACCAAGAATTTGTATAGTAAAAATGTAAACGACCAGAATTTTGTGCTTTTGTTCTACTAGCTCAAATTGTGGGATAGGATACTTATAGGATAATTATTTATTATTAGGTACGTGGTCAAGTAGGTAGATAGACGATGAATAAAATATATTGTAGCAGCGCCAAGTCACAGAATAGATAGTCCTTACGAAGCCAAGTCGACAACCCTAGCGCGCCACTCCGCGCCAGACAGCGACAGCGTTATGTGTTAGAAAAGAACGGGAACTGTTAGGTTAATATAGCATTAGGCACTGAGTGCTTATGCGAGCTGAATTGAACTTTATTGCTTAGTACTAGAGTCGCAATTTCAATAAATTGGTTTGAAAAGTGAATCTTCTGTACGTTAGTACTATTAATTATTATGTGGTTATAGGCTCAGAACAGTGTATTTTCTCTTCCGTGGTTATAGGCTACTTTTTATCCCGATATTCCCGCGGAATCATTGAATGAGGTCGACGAAGTCGCGGGCGTTCGCTTATTAATTGATATACTTAGGTAAGAAAAATAAAATGCTAATTCATTAAAAGTTTTTTTATTCAATTTGATCCAAAGCAATCATAAGATCATTTAAAAAGGCAGTGGTTGCGCAAGTTACTTCCTGGCACAGATATGAGAAGTATTCTTATTCTTGTTAATAAATCTATGCTTCCTGGTGTATGGCCCAAGACAGATAATAAACAATGCTAGCGATATGGGCGCAGCTAGTAAATGTACGAAAAAAAAAACCTGCTCAATGTGCGAAAGAGACAGCGTATAACATATCCCTAAACATTAGCTCATTTCGATATTATTTTTATGGCTTTATAAGATGAAATAAAAACCTTTGATACAGTTTGTTTTCTTTTTTAAAGGATCCTGTGCATTATTCTCCGACGATTTTTAATCAAACAATTATATGCAATGAAAGGTCATGTTCAAGGTTTTAAGGTTCACTTTGCTATTGACTGGAGTGGTGTTATTGTTGAATAGAAAAACGAACGTCCTCTCTGCGTAATATGTTTATTGAGACTGGTTTATTGTAAATCGTTCACATCTTTATATAATGCTTTAATGAATTGGACATACCGCCCACCAAAAACAACAGTTTTTAAATTATTCCGAATCCAAAGTTCCAATTTACAATATAGTTGTATTATAAATATTAATTTACCTATTAACAAATCTTCAGTGGACTGTAACAATACAAGTATCGAATGAATTAACTATGTAGGCATCATTATTGTAACAACAACAATAGATGTATATGACAATCACTGCACGTGAAAAATACAACTGTAATAATATTCATAATTATGTTAACAATCAAAATATACATTAATCCTATCACCTAACCGCCCACCGTTCTCAACTATCTTTTGCTTCTTTCGGCAGTGGTATTAATTTGTACAAAGGTCGCTTTAACTGATTGTTGCCTGCAGTCTGAACAGTGACCACTCTTACCATACCGTCTGCACCGGGATGCAATTGTATGACCCTGCCAAGTAACCATTTTGTTGGAGGCAAATTTTCTTCCTTGACGATCAGTATGTCTCCAATGTTAGGCGATGGGACTTTAGTTTGCCATTTATATCTCTGTTGTAATGTATGGAGATATTCGGACTGCCATCGCGACCAGAAATCTTGTGTCAATCGTTGAATGAATTGCCATCTTGTTAATAGACTGATCTTATTGTCTTCGTAACTAATATCCGGAACTCCAATCAGTGGTTCTCCTATTAAAAAATGACCGGGTGTTAGCGGCGTTTCGGTACTGTTTTCGATTTGACACAAAGGACGGGAATTGAGCATTGCCTCAACCTGTGACAAAAGGGTGGCCATTTCTTCATATGTCAGCTTGGTGTCTTTGTTTATGCGGGCTAAGTGTCGTTTCGCCGACTGAATTCCTGCTTCCCATAAACCACCACAGGTTGGCATCTTTGGTGGTATAAAATGCCACGTTGTGCCATCATTTGCTAATAGCGCCGCTGCTTCTTTAGCCACATTGTCCTTGCCTGCCTGAAACATCTCTCGCAGTTCTTTAGCAGCACCAACAAAATTAGTCCCGTTGTCGCTCCATAAATGTGAACACTGGCCTCTTCTTGCGACAAATCTGCGAAACGCTGCAATAAATCCTTGTGTGGTTAGATCTGTAACCGCTTCCAAATGAATGGCTCGTGTGACCATACACACAAACAAGCATATATAGCCTTTAGTCGCATGGTAACCACGACCTTTAGAAGTTCGTAAAAATATGGGTCCAGCGTAATCCACCCCGCTGTTCTTAAATGCTCGGTTTTGAGTTACTCGAACAGCTGGTAACTGGCCCATGAATTGATGGCTTGCTTTGGCCTTATCGACAATACATGTCTTGCAGTTATGAACACACTTCCTTACAGCCGATTTTAAACCGATAATCCAATACTTGTTTCTCAAAAATGCCATCATGACTTGAATGCCACCATGTAGCGTACGTATGTGCGCTTCATAAACTAACAATTTAGTTATATGCTGGTTTGCAGGTATAATCAGAGGATGTTTAGTGTCATCTGGTATAGATGCATTTTGCAATCGACCTCCAACCCGCATTAAGCCATTCTCGTCTAGAAATGGAGAGAGTGTAATAAGAGAACTCTTCTTTTTTACTCTTCCACCTTTTCTTAATTCTTCAATCTCTCTTTGGTAAATTAAATTTTGATAATATCTTATACATTCTTCTAATATATTGTTAAGTTCTGACACTGTTAAATAAGTTTCCTTTCTCTCTAATTTGTTTCTTCTTACGAATCTTTTACAATATGCCAAAACTCTTTTCATCTTTGAGATAGACGAAAATCTCTCCCAGATAGGTTTTTCCTCTAAAGTAACATGACAAGTTGTCTTAAGCTCTAGTGTAGTCTCTGGATAATCATATCTAGCCATTTCTATAGTCTGTTCCTTTAACCAGTCAGGCCCAGTCCACCATAACTCATGTGATGCTAATTCCCTTGCCTTGATTCCTCGTGTTGCAATATCAGCAGGATTGTCAGCGGATTGAACATGATTCCACGCCTCTTTGTCTAATATTCGTGTTATGTCTGCTACTCTATTCGCAACAAAGGTACGCCACCGATTAGGCGATGATTGTAGCCAAGACAGGACAACAGTAGAATCAGTCCATAAGTAGATGTTGGTTTTAGGTATCTTCAAAACATCTACTATATCAGCTATCAATTCGGCCAATAAGGCTGCTGCGCATAGTTCTAGTCTTGGCACTGAGAGTTGTTTTAATGGGGCAACTTTAGATCGAGACGCAATCATCGTGACATGGACTCTGCCATCATCAATCACTCTGAGGTATGTAACAGCTGCATATGCTTGAGTGGACGCATCTGCAAAGCCATGTAGTTCTGTTATCCTGAAATTAGCCGGTGTTGTTCTAAACCATCGTGGTAATGTAAGGTTTTGCAAATGTATTAGCTCACTTCTATAGCTCAACCAGTCTTGTTTTACATCAGCCGGCAGTTCATCATCCCAATCTAAAGTAAGTAACCACAACTTCTGAATCAAAATCTTAGCCATTATAATCACTGGTGATAGCCAACCAAAAGGATCAAATAGACGGGCAACGTCAGAAAGAACAGATCTTTTTGTTATCGGGCTCCTGAGTTCAGGTAAGTGCACAGTAAATTTAAATATGTCGTCTTTTCTATCCCATGTTAGACCAAGAATCTTTACAATCTGATCTAGTTTTATAACCATGCTGTCCTTTGTACATTGATTTCCTTCTTGTAGATTTTTCAAAACTTCTTCAGAATTACTAGACCATTTTTGCATTTGAAACCCTCCTCTTCTTAATATTGTTCTAATTTCTTTACACATTTTTATTGTCTTCTCTGTGTTTTCATGTCCCAGCATCAGATCGTCCATAAAGAAAGAATTCTTGATAAGCGGTGCTGTTTCAGGAAAATGCAAAGCCTCGTCATCAGCTAACTGGCTCAAAGTGCGTACAGCCAAGTATGGTGCTGCCGCCGTTCCAAAAGTAACAGTAGTTAACTTGTAAGTTTGTAATTCCTCTTCAGGGTTGTCACGCCAGACTATACTTTGAAGGCTCATGTGCTCTTCTGTCATTTTGATCATTCTGTACATCTTAACGATGTCTCCAACCACACATATCTTATGGGTACGCCAAGAGATGATTAGGCTGCGAATATCGGGCTGTAAAGTGGGTCCAACCATCATAGCTTCATTAAGAGAATGTCCATTAGAACCCTTCGCAGATGCATCGTAAACTACACGAACCTTAGAGGTTTCTTTGTCATCACGAATAACAGCGTGATGAGGAAGAAATATCGAATGTTTGTCTTCAGTTGATTTTACCATGTGACCCATGTTTATGTACTCGTGAATGACCTTTGTGTATTCTGTCTTTAATTTTGATGATTTTGTGAATTTTCTTTCTAATTGTTTAAATCTATTTATTGCTGTTTGTTTTGTGTCTCCACATAACTTCACTGTCTCTTCAATATTCTGTTTTAGAGGTAAGTGTACTGTATATCTTCCATTGATTCTTTTAGTTGTGTTTCTATATATTTGTTCACATTGTTCTTCTTCCTGTGTGAGTACACTCCTTTTCTTGTATAAGTTCGTCTCGATTTCCCAGAACTTCTTTAACATATTGTTGTCATCTGACACCATGCTCGTAATGTGTAGTGTAGTAATGTTGTGTTTGTCTTTAATTGATTTGTCTTCGCTTTGACCTGAAAGTATCCAACCCAATGTTGTCTTCTGAGCTACTATGCCATCTGACAATCTCATCAAACCGACTTCTATTATTTTACAAAAAATGTCTGAGCCGAGCAAAATATCTATTTTACCCGGTTTGTTAAACATTGGGTCTGCCAGTAATAAAGTTTGGAGTTCGGGCGACTTCATTACGACGTATTTTGAAGGTAATGTTGTAGACACCGATTTTAATACGTAAGCTTTCACGTGAATAAACTTCTCCCTTTCATGGCGCGATGTTATAGTCAGGTCAACTACATGTTTGATGGGTATCATATTTGCCTCTCCAACCCCTGAGACTGCACCATTTATTCTCTCCTTCGTCAGTCCTAAGAGTTCAACTACTCTAGAAGACACGAATGAAGCCTCTGAGCCTTGGTCGATCAATGCACGAAGTAGATGTGTGTTACCGTCGCTTGAAATGACATTTACTTGTGCTGTAGCCAACAACACTTGACGATCAGGTTGTTTCTTGAAGTAGTGCGCGCTCGTAACCCTTTGTTCTGGTTGTTCTTGTTGTTTATCACTCTCCGGTGTTGCTTCCTTAGCTTGGTGTAAAAGAGAATGATGCTTCCTATTGCAAACTCGGCACGTTTTCCTTTGTTTACAGTTATAAACATTGTGATTCGGTACTAGGCAATTGTAGCAAAGATGATTATTTTTTACGAATTCACGTCGCAGTTGCACTGATTGTTTTGCAAACTCTTTGCAGTTAAATATATAATGTTCACCCTTGCAGTATGTACATGACAGCGAAGAATTGACATTGGTGTGCGCAGATTGTAATATACCGTTTGCATTATCCTTTGCTGTGACGTGATATGTTTTGTGATGTTGTGTCTTCTCTCTTGTAACTGTAGAAGCCATGGGGGCTATGAGTTCGAGCGTACGGAACTTAGACTCGAGAAACTTTTTAAACTCCTCCCACGTAGATAACTCGTCGCTATTGTCCTTATAAGCTTGCTCCTCCCAACATTTCAATGTCTCTGAGTCCAGTTTCTGCCCAACCAGAAAAACGATTACAGGATCCCAAGAGTCAGTGCATATTTTCAAATTACGTAGGTTGTTGATACATTCAACCGTGGTATCTAGCAAAGCTTTTATTTGACTAGCCGATGGATTGGTTATCTTTTTTTGACTAAACAATCTTTTGAGGATAGATGACACAATCATTTTTTTGTTGCCGAACCGTCCCTTAAGTAACTCCCAAGCTTGTGCATAATTGTTTTCCGTTATTTGGATGTGACGCAATAACATTTCAGCTTCGCCGGAAACGCTTGTCTTTAAATAATGAAGTTTCTGTACATCGCTAATGGAAGTATTGTGGACAAGAGCTGTAAATAAATCTTGGTATGTGGGCCATTCATCATATCTCCCTGAGAAAGTTGGTAATTGTATTCTTGGTAGTTTCGCGAACGGTAGCTGGTCATTTTGTGATAAATTAGACGTATTAGAAGTTTCCGCTATTCTCTGTTTTGACTGCATGCTTGATAACAGATCGGATAAATCTGCATGTAAACAGAGATACATTTCTTCATACGTGTAAAATTCTTCATTGAGAAAGTAAGGCAACACGCCGCGCTGCTCACGTGGAGTAATCTTCATAAGATTGTTATTAGTTTGCTTGAACGAATCCCAATACTCGTCAATACATTTTATTCTCGCCTTAATATAACCTTCCGTCAGTCGGTGTTTCGGGCACTTTTTCATGTTAACTTGCGCTTTTTGTAACATACCAGCCGCATCTTCTAACGCCGATAAATATTTTGCCTGTTCCGGAGTAGGTGACGTCATTTTGCAACCAAAAAAATGTCCAAATTCCACAGAAACACGTTCACTTCAATGTCTTATAATCAGTTTTTATGCACAAAGTCTTTATTATGTTATAAAATGTATTCACTAACTCACTTGTAAACAAGTTTGCATTCAATAAAAAGGTATCTATTGTTTTCGCGCGACCGAGTCCGCCGGCCACTCCAATCAATGATCCGGTTCGTTTAGACCATATGTTCAAGGTTTTAAGGTTCACTTTGCTATTGACTGGAGTGGTGTTATTGTTGAATAGAAAAACGAACGTCCTCTCTGCGTAATATGTTTATTGAGACTGGTTTATTGTAAATCGTTCACATCTTTATATAATGCTTTAATGAATTGGACAGGTCATATTATTCCCCTTTGTTTAAAACTATTTTGGTTAATGTCCGCCACTGTTCGCAAAGCGGGTCAGATATGCCCAATGACCTTTGAGGCGTCATTGCTTTCGAGTGCCTAGGGTTAGGTGCATCACCTTGGTGGAATGCCCTGCTTGGGCATCGCAGCGCCGGGACCTAGTCGCGGAGATAGGAGTGGTCGAACTCTCGCTTCGGACCTTGATTCGTTCCATGGTCTGAAGCCAGATGTGTTGGGACGCCGCCGCCTCCTTTTGTAAGACGGTGATGTCAATCAAGGAGGCGGCGGAGCGGGATAGGGAGCCCACGCGACCTGTCCCCACCCGCAGAACCGGGCGTCGTCGCCGGAGGGCGCTCAACGATCTCCGGCCACCGTGAGTACCTACACGCCAGCGGGCGGCGGGCCTGCTTTGGACCGCCCGCCGTCCGCTAGGCCCGAGAGGCGGCGCACGTGTTCCGGCGCGTGCGCCTCTCGTAGCGTTAGTAGACTACGTCGTTCTTTGCCGTTCGTAGTATGAAAGAGGATGTATGAGTACAAGTATGATGGATGCATGCGAGGGACGGGGCCCGCGTCGGCGGGCCAGCTCAGGCGGGCTCGCGGCAGTAATGCTAACGTAGATCCCGTGAGCCCGCCATTCAATGGGATCGGATAGAGGAACACCATGGTGGTTTTAGTGGGTAGTCCCGGCACTTCTCGTCGGGGAGTCACCACACTCTCCCTAGACTTAGCCCCTTTAGGGGCCCAGCCTGGGGGGGTCAGCCCGTAAATTGTTTGATTTCCACCATGAGTAAAAAAAAAGGGTTAGGTGCATAGGAAATTTCTATGGTTAGGTGCGACTGTAATCATCATCCTCCTAGCGTTATCCCAGTTTCAATCTGGGGTCCGCTTACTAGTCTAACCGGATTTGGCTGAATATTAGCTTTTCCACGGAGCGACTGCCTGTCTGACCTCCGCAACCCGAAGGGATAGCGATATTCCATGGTTTAGACTAGTGTCAGTTTATGTTAGAAGGTACTGACGCCCTGTAACGATTGTCAAAGATCTTGATGACAACCGGGACCGACGGCTTAACGTGCTCTCCGAGGCACGGGACAAGCGATAATTAACAATTCAATACGCACATAACTCCGAAAAGTAATTGGTGCGCGCCGTGGATTCGAACCCGATACCCTCTGCATGGCAGTCTGTTGGTATCTCCACTAGGCTATCGCTGCCTAGGTGCGACTGTAATAAGTAACTAAATAGGTTATGTTAGGTTCTCTTTTGACCCTTAATCCGAAAAGAACCTTAGTTTATTAAACTAGTGTGAAGAATGTGGAAGTTGGAAGTGCCATACACACCGATCGATGTTTGGACATATTTTTTTTTCTGAGGAAACCAAGTATTTCCGGCAAATGAAAATGGTGAAAGGGGTTCCGAGACCTTTCCTCCTCCCCCCTTATCACTCACAACCCCTAAAAACAGCGACGTATTTCGAAACCTTTACCTAGTTTTGTTAGCTTTCTCGCCCGCCATCATAATTATGTATTTTGATAATTTTATAACTAATTAAATTTATCAAGACGTATTTCGACGCTTTAGCTAAGGTAACTGAAATTCTATATAGTTTCTTAATTATAAAGATTAATTGAAAGTTCATACATATGATAATTTAAATATTGTAATTAAATGTAATGTTTTGATACCGAGTTGATGCCGCGGCGGCCGCGGGCGCCCGGGCGGACATGACAGTCTTGCCCTGATCTTTGTATTATTTAGTACCGTGAAACCTGCTTACTTTGCCACTTTTTCATGTGTCAAAAAGTTTGATTCGTTTTAAAAAAATATAATTATATGAAAACGATATGAGTAACCTACACCTAGACGTAGTAAATTTCATGAAAATTTATATTATTGCCAAATATCTATTTCATTTTTGTAAATTAAAAGATTTTAAGCATAAAAACAAATATGGCAAAGTCAGTTGTCACTTCTGGTAAATTTGCCATACGGAAATAAAAAATATTTTTTTGGAGTTTATGAGGTTAAAAGGAACTATATTTGCACTCTTCCTCTTACCCTTAAATTAAAAGTAAAAACTTTATATTATTTAGCACTGGTAACTAAATTCTCTAAGAAGGTGGCAAATTCACCAACCTTTCCAAAATATTTCATAGTAAAAAGAATACAGGGTTAGGGTTGTCAAATAAAAATGTTTTCAGAATAGGAAATATATAATAAAAGCAAAAAAAAAAACATAACCATTTCTCGTGCGATCAACAAGCAATATTAGTCGTTGTGACTCGGTATTGATTAATATAGGTTGTTAAGTAGGTAGGTGCCTGCCTACCATCATATTTAGCTCATAAATTGCGCAAATAAGTAAATAACTTCAAAAAAATACATTTTAAATTACCCACCACCCTGTGTACGTGTTGTAAAACAACCTTCACTTAAGCACATGTAATGTGTATTTCATATCTGGGTACCTATCTACTTATATTATAAGTAGGTACTTACAACGACAGTTTAATTAAAATATTCAAAAATAAATTTAGTGGCAGCCCTAACCTCCAACAAAACATGGCAAAGTCACCATCACGAACGTTGTGTTTGGGGTTGTTGAATTTGCCAACACAAATTGCGAACTACAGGTAGCTTGTAGCACAGTACATCAGCTTTTATTTAGATAAAGAACATTATTCTAACATAATATCAAAAATGTGCTTACGTAGGCAATGCCTTTCCCGTTTGTTTTCGTAAAAGTTCCGGAGCACTAAGTTTTACGCCACCAACATTCGAAAAAAGTAAACGCCGAAAATGACACCTCAAAAACAAGCTGGGTTCCCACATCTCACTCGGTGCTGCCAATTAACTCATAAATTTTACCATTAAGGCATGTATACATGACAGAAAACTGTTATTAAGATGTTACTACACTTTTTCCTTCAAAAGTTGGCTATGGCAAACTCGGCAACCGTTGGCAAAGCTAGCAGGTTTCACGTGATCTGTGCTTTGTATCGTGAGTCAAGGCGCCGACATATAGTTACCGACGTACCTATACAATATTTTTTTTAGTTTACAATTATGGCGCTACAGACTTTCAAACTGAAAAGTAAAATAATACATGTATAATATACTTTTCTGTTCAATGTTTGTCCTAATATATATAGTCTAAGTTTGTCCTATTCGTCCTAAGAGATAATGTATATTTTGCAATATATTTACTTGGCTTTCTTTATTTAACGTTAAATATACATAAGTAGGTACCTACCTGTATTATGGATAGTCAATTAAGTAATTTATTTTTTTATTTAAGTATCAATACGTCAAGCTATCATTGTTTTCCCTTTTTTAATATTATTGATACAGATCCATATACTGGCAAACTGAAAATAGTTTATAAAATGTAACATACTTTTTTTTGAAAGCATTTTACAGTATTAAATTCATTTTAGAATAAAATAATTTAAGTAAGTTCTTAAGACTACAATTAAATTAAATATTAATAATTTATAGTACAAATATTATGGTACAAATAAAAAGGAGAAAAATAAAAAAAGGAAAACAATACTTTTTAGTTCAAGGTTTGTTCTATTCTGCCTAATAGATTTTGTATTTAACACACAATTAAATTATTTATATTGGCTATTTTTTAATAAAGCACATAGGTAGATATTATAAGTACCTATAATATATATTTTTTTATTATTATTTAAATATGAGTTTCAAACTGAAAATAGATGAAATAATTATTACATGTAGGTACATATGTAATTTTTTTGTCGAGGGTTTGTCCTATTCTGCCTAAAGATTTTGTATTTTCACAATATAATTTTATTTATCTTGGCGTGTAGGTGTATGTAAATTAAAATAAATTAATAAAATATTAATGTATCAAGTGGATGGTATTTTTGTAATTATTATTATAAGTTTCTGACAAAGTGTAAAATAACAAAACTATATGTCGTCTGTTTATTGATATCCGTAGGCAAAAACATAATTGCAGTTGTCATAAAGTATGAATTCAGAACACCGCGCGCGGGAAATTTTTCTTAAATAAAGTTGAATGTGTTTATTATAGTTGGAAACCTTGAAAATCTATAAAAGCACCCATGTGCTCAATGGTAAATACCATTATTGAGCTAATTGAACTATTTGTGAATGAGAGTGAAATAATACATTTGCCATCTATCAGTTTTATGTATCAATGTCAGATCGTATTGGTAAGTTTTCAAACTTTTCAGTGTTTCTCATAATTTAACTTTGTTTATACTTATAGTACCTACTTACTTGCAAATGGTCATACTGCAAACTGCAATAGGGTTGTGGCATGTGTTTTTACTATCCGCCTGCCTTGCCTTGAGAATGATATTGTTTTAAAGGAGGAGGCATGGGTAGATAATTATGGAAAAATAAGGATGTGCTGTAGGAAATTAATGTATGTAACCGAAGCAAAGACTGAATTATTGGTACATTGCAGCAAAGATGAGAATGTTACGATGGATGTGTGGAGTGACGAGAATGGACAGAATTAGAAGGAATGAGTTGGTATGTAAGATAGTACGTATATTTGAGGTATTTAATATATATATGAGGCAGTCTGAAAGTGGTGCCCATAGACTAAAAGTGAAGGAAAATATCCGTTGGCTATGGACATTTTATGCGAAGAGATTAATTGTATGGAGGTAAACAAGTGAATATTCGTTTTTATTTCTTTTTGAGATAACTTTCACTCTAAGAATAAATTCTGTGTCGCGGGGCTCATTTTCGAAACAACAATTCATGGATCGCACAAGTGTTGCCTCGTGTCGGTATCGAAACCACACAAAACTTGCGCAGTGTCAACCAACTATGCAGTCTTAAATGAAGTCGAAAGGAGAGGGACGAAAAGCAAGAATGTTTCTACTTTCACTTTATTAGATGTTAAACTGAAATACCTGATTTTCTTCAAAAATCGATCAGCAACATTACTAATTACGGCTTTTTAAAAACCTTTTTGAATTTGACACGAAAACACTATAAACCATCATGGCGGTTGAGTGATATCACAAAGTGCAAAACAAACTGTGAATGAAGTCTGGTCTGATGTACCCACTTTAATTATGTTATATTCCTTCCCTTCCTATTTGACAGGTAGAAAGTTTGACGTTTTAGTTGTATTTACTACTAAAACGTCAACAACATGACTGGTGGACATACTGTTTGACGTAATGCTCTCTGATTGGTGTTCACTGTCACAAGAATAAATCATCATCATCATCATTATCAGCCTTTAACAGTGCACTGCTGGACTGGGCCTCTACTTTGAAAGGAGGAATTGGCCTACTATACCACGCTGGCCAAACGGGTTGGTATAGGGTTTGTATCAAGTTTTTCTTCTCATACAGTGCTGTTCTCTGCATAAAGAATAAATACATTATTTATTTTTTAGTTTTAGAATCCTAAAAATAACATTAATCTTACCTTTTTATAATAAATAATAAAGTTTATTGAACTGATTTATTCTTAGTGGACACAAGCCTATTAAATCTCGAAGGGATACTTTGGGGAGTCTTCAAAACGGTCGTCTAGTATTCGTATTTAGCTGGATATCATAGTTACATCAAGGCGGAGGGTAGGTAGAAATAAAACGATGGGGTATAGTAAGGCACGGGTATATTGCGCGCTCGTGTAGTGACACGAGTGCGGGGCTACATGTCAGTGTCGGCCTGGTGCTCGAGCAGCAGCTGCGCGAGCGAGTGTCGCGCGCCGAGCGCCGCCCCCCCCTCCCCGCGGCTGAGCGCGGTGCGCGCGCACGTGAGCGCGTCGGGCGGCGGCGCATGCGCGCAGGGCGAGGCGCGCGGCTGTAGCACGAGCGCAGGCTCGGGCGCGCGCACGGCCGTGAGGCGCGCGGCCGCCAGCAGGAGGGCGGGGTGCGCGGGGTGCGCGGAGGGGCGGCCGCGCCACTCGGCCGCCGCGCTGTCGTAGTCGGCGCGGTAGAAGGCGGCCACGAGGTGCGCGCGCGCGCCGAAGCGCCCCGTGTTGGTGGCGGGCTTGCCGCCGCCCGGCGCCACGAAGCGCGGGTGCGAGTACAGCGAGTAGCGCTCGAACGCTTGCGGCGCGAACCACTGCGACCCGCCGATCGTGTTCATGCGCACCTGCGACACCGACACCACGCGTCAGAACAAACATACGAAACACAGGGAATAATAAACGAATCACCACATTCATCGATGCCACCTCGACCTGACGCGGCTAGAAAATAATGTTTAGCCGACTGTTTTCGGAATTTACAGACCGCCCAAAGGCCTCCTGAGATAACCCTATGACGATTCTTGTACTAAATTTTACAAGCCCTCCAAAGTAAAATAATACCTACTATGATGTTAATGCCATACGCATTCACTTTTTCCAAATGTAATCTACACATTCATTTTACTTACCTTTGCCAACATAATTATAACAAAGAGCAAGCCTGATCATGCTGCGAGAACTAAAATTAATCAGCTAAATCATAACAATATATTTTTAATGCTTCTTGCATCAGTCATCTTCTTCATCATCAAACCTAACGTCCCTCTCCTTTTAATCCATATCGCTAAATCCCATCACTTTCAATCCGCGAACCTTTTGACCCCAAGTCGCATCTCTGCGCTACCCGCGCCTAGATTTACTAATAGAAACTTACTATGTATGTACCACATTCCAATAAATAAATAAGAATAAAATATAATTATGTATATTCCTTCATTACCACAATATTGATCAATACTGCTTTCCATTACATTTGTATATACAACAATGCAAACGGCAAGATGGTACTGTTAGTGTGTTCACCAACATTGAATTGATATTTGTTGCGAGTACAAATTGCTGCTGTTTGGTATGAAGGAATACACAACTGATCTGCTTAAGAGGTTTTATTGTACTGAAGATAATAAACTGTTACAATGTGTATAATGCCTTATAAAATGCAATGTGTGTGAATACGTAATAACGCGGGTCAACTTACGCTACGTCATAGGGACGCGCGTGGTAATATTTGTGCAACTTGCTTGTACATATTCGCCACCGAGAGAAAAGAAAATTATACAAAAATAAAGGAAAAATAAATCAAATATATTATTAGAGACGTAAATCGGGGCGTTTAAAATTTATAGGCGAACACGCTTTGTTCACTCTGTCTTTAGTTTGTTGTAGGACATCTTCGTTTCGACGTTGGTGGTTGCGGCGCTCTGCTACGCTGCTCGTCATGGATTGCAGTTCGATGTCCGGGGTGATAACTCGTCGTCCTCGTCGTTGTTGGTATCGTTTCCAAAGTAGGACTCCGCCTACGATCAGAGCACCGACCATCATGAGGGAGATGCCAGTGTATTGGTGGATATCATGGGTTGATAGCTCGAAGTTGGGTAGAGAGCTTGCTTTGATATCTTTAATTTGTTGTTTTAGCTGATCAATAATTGTAGTTAGCTCCTTGGAATCATTATCGACTACCTCTTCTTCTGGAATCGTTATATTGATAATGTGGTTGATATGGTCAATTTGGGGTGTGAACATGGGTGTACTAATGTTGAGCTGGTTTTGGTAGTTTCTGTGCGAGGTCAAGCTGAAATCGTGTCCTTTTATCATGCAACTTGGTTCTAAAGAGATGATTCCACCCATGCTGAGTTTTTGCAATGTCATGTCTTCTTTGCAAACAATCTTGATAGTGTATACGTCGCAGCAAAAGTACAGGTATTGTGTCGGTGTAGACAGTGGCTGCCATATATTTCTACACGCTGTACGATGGACTTTACATTGCTGAGTCTCTACATTCATCTCGCAAAGATTGTTACTATTCGACCAATGATACACAGGTCTCTGCTGATCACATAAATATATTGCGTCGTGAAGTGTACACGTCGATGATAATTCATTATGAGTCATCGTTAGGTAGGTTTCTTTGCCAATGTTCATTGCGATGTAATCCGCTACCGGAACTACGGTGACCATGGTTTTGTTTGTTTGTTGCGGGACAGGAATAACTCGATACAATTTGTACTTGTCTCTGCTAATTAGAGGAAATGTCATCTCAAAAAGCAAATATTGCTTGGTCATTCTGGCCTTGACTTTGATAAGCTTGTATAATTGCCTCACATCTCTTTGTAAATCGTCAATAGGGAGTCTAACTTCACTTGAGACATGTCCTGATATAATATACAACTCATGGACAAACTGTTCTGGTGTAAGTAAATGTAATTGGAATTGTCCGTGATAGATATCTGTAAGCGCTTCTAATAAATTGTCCTGAGTAGATTTTAAGTTGTGTACCAAATTGCTCGCTGATAACGATAGTAACATAAAATCTTGCATTGTTGCTATGCGATTGACTTCACCTTTTAGGGCGTCATTGGATAGTTTGAGTGACAAAATCTGTTTGTTGATATGTTTATGGTGTTTTTGCATAATTTCTGTGGTTCTTAAAAGTAGATTGGATTCTGCTTCTACTATGGATGTTTGGTTTTGCCACAAACTTGCTAGATGGTCTTGATTCTGTTTCATATGGTTGATATCCTTGGCATATTGTTCGGCGAATCGCTCGTCCAATACTCCGAAGAGGCTATTTGCTATATAGCCGACTCCGTTGATAAGCCCGCGACGCTGTCTGGCGTGCGGCGAGCGGCCGCTAAACTGCTGCGATAGTAAAATGTTGTTATAATACTGTAACTCGTTGTACTCGTGCGCTAACTGAGAGAGGATCATGTTACAGTTATTGTTTTCTGTATCTGGGCACGTGCTATTCAGGTGTTTTGTTATCTTCTCGTAAGCCTTTAATCCTTCCCAGTACGGTGACATGTCGTAATAGACTATTAGGGTCCATTTGTTGAGAACCATTTGCATTTCGGATATGGGGTCCAAATATATGGCTTGATTTTTGTTAAGCGATGTTATATTGAAGGCTGCTTTCGATGGTGATAATATTCACATGAAATACAGTAGTGTCAGCGCAATTGATGGAAATGATAGTTTATTCGAATATTTTGCTGTTTTCTGCGTAGTTGCTGGTTTTCTCTTTGAAGTAGATTCTTTATCGGGTACAACTGTCTCGGGTTGCGGCATGTTGGTGTTGTCGATTGTACTGTCTGATGTTTCTATGGGTAAAACAGATAATTTTATGATAGGTCGCTTGATGTAACCATTCTTGGTTTTTAAGGTGACAACACGCACGTGACCGTCCTTGCCAGGGTGTACCTCGACCACTCGACCCATGGCCCATTTTCCAGGGGGTAAATTGGCGTCATGAATCATTGCTAAGTCGTTGATTTTGACGTTGTCTTGTGCTTTTCTCCATTTTGCTCTTTGCGATAACTGAGTAAGGTATTCGGTACTCCATCTCTTCCATATTTCTCGGCATATTCTCTGCGTGTAATGCCAACGTGTTCTTTGATCTCTTTCCGTTTCTACAATTGTTAGGATCGGTCCGCTTGACAAAAAGTGCGATGGTGTTAGATAATTGAAGTCCTCGGGATCTTCGGTTAAAGGACAGAGCGGCCTTGAATTGAGACAGCCTTCTATTTGACTTAGCAACGTTGAAAGTTCTTCGAACGTGAACTTTTGTCCTCTGAGAATGGTTCTGAGGTGTCGTTTCAGACTTTTGACGGCTGCCTCCCAGAGACCGCCTGCGCTGGGCCAAGCGGGCGCGTTAAAATGAAACTCTATTTCCATTTCAGTTATCTCCTTGTGAAATCTCTCGTCTATGATTTCTTTCAGGTCTATGTGCTCTTGATGAAGGATTGTGTATGCTCCCACGAAGTTGGTGCCATTATCGCAGTAAACGTGGCGTGGGGTACCTCTACGTGATGCCATTCTTCTGAAGGCTGCTAGAAACGACGACGAGGTCAAGTCTGAGACCAGCTCTAGGTGCACAGCCTTGGTGACCATGCACACAAACACTGCTATGTAACCCTTGGTCGTCCTGACTCCACGGCCCTTGTTTGCTTTTACTTCGACGTGGCCCGTGAAGTCCACACCGGTATGATAGAACGGTCGGGAAGGGTTTGTTCTAGATGATGGAAGGTCTCCCATAATCTGACTGCGAATGTTAGGGTTGTGTTTTTTGCATGTTATGCAGCTTCGCAAGCGTTTTTTCACAGCTTGTACTCCTCCTACGATCCAGTATCTCTGCCGCAAAAATGATAACGTGAGCCGTGCTCCTCCATGGAAGGTAAGTTGATGTGCGTTGTCAATTACCAAATCTGTCAGTCTGCTGTCGTGGGGTAAAATTACGGGGTTTTTCATTTCAGGATGTATGTTGGCGTTTCGGAGTCGGCCACCGACTCTGAGTAATCCGTTGCTGTCCAAGAAAGGTGTCAAACTAAGAATTTTGCTTTTTGTACTGATGCTCTCTTTCTCGCTCAACTTGCTTATTTCTTCGCCAAATTCCTTCTGCTGTACATGCTTACATATAATTGCTGTTGCTTGCTTTATTTCAGCTAATGTTAAATACTGTTTTCTTTCTTGCTTGTTAATCAAAACTCGGCGGACCCACGAGAGAACTCTGACGATCTTCCGGAGGTCACTATACTTGTTCAACAGACTATCAATAATGCTTTCCGTAATTTGAACGTTGTTTGCTTGTTTCTGCCTTTTCATTTCTTCTTCTGTTTCATAGATAGGGGGTGACTGTTTCATTTCAGGTACGTATTTTGTTAGCCACGATGGACCTTGCCACCACAGCGAATGTTCTTGCAACTGCAGGACAGTTATTCCTCTAGTGGCGCAGTCGGCAGGGTTGTCACACGATTTTACATATCGCCAGTTGTTAGGTGGGATGATTTTGCTGATTTCTGCTACACGCTTGGATACGAACATCTTCCACTTGTCGGGACCGCCTTGTATCCATCCCAATACTGCTGTCGAATCACACCAGCCAAAAACTCTGATATCATATTCTGATAAGCATTGTAAAACTCGCTCCATTAGAGCTGATAATAGACGGGCTCCGCAGAGTTCCAATTTCGGCAACGTGACTTTCTTGTTTTTCGAAACAAGTCGGGTTTTCGCAACTACTAAATTGATTTGAGACTGACCGTTGTTATTTATTCTACAGTAAATTGTGCACGCGTAAGCTTTCATCGACGCGTCACAATATCCGTGCAGCTCGACTTTTTTCGCCGGTGCTGTATAAAGCCACCGTGATAATTTGATGTTATTGATATGCTGTATGTCTTCTTTGATGCTGGATCAATGTTATTGCAGGTCTTCAGGTATCTCATCATCCCATTGAATATCCCTTTGCCAGACTTCTTGAAACAGCATTTTCAGCCTTATTGTTACAGGTGAGAGCCACCCTAACGGATCAAACAATTTGGAAATTTCTGATAAAAGCAATCGTTTGGTTGTCTTTCCCGTCTGATTGTTACTGATTTTTGATTGGAACGAGAAGACATCTTGAGTGGGGTTCCATCGGAGGCCTAGGGTCTTTTGATTTTGTTCTGTTTTGAACTCGAAATTTTCTTGACTTTGTTTTTGATCCGATTGCAATATTTCAGAATCATTTGACGACCATTTGCGTAGGTTAAAGCCGCCTGCTTTGAGCAAGTCGACTAAATCTTGCTTAATTTTCAGCCCAAATTTTCTGCAATGTGCTCCGTAAAGAAGGTCATCTGTGTAGAACGCATTTTCAAGGACACGCGCTGCTTCTGGATACTTTTCTCGTTCGTCATTTGCTAACCGATGAAGGGTCTGCATTGCCAAAAATGGGGCGGGTTTTTCACCATATGTGACCGTCGTAAGCTGATACTCAAAGAGAGGGTCATGTGGGTTGAATCGCCAAATTATTTTTTGCAGTTGTTGATCATTTTCGTGAACCCAAATTTACCGAAACATTTTCTCAATGTCGGCCGTAAATGCTATCTTGAATTGTCTCCATTTTATGATAAGCGACATGAGATCCTTTTGTAAATTAGGACCACGAAACATGACGTCATTCAAACTTGTCTTGTTTGAAGTCGGAGCCGATGCATTGAATACGACCCGAAGCGATGTAGTTGTAGACTCGTCGCGTATGACGCAATGATGTGGTAGGTAACACGCGATATTTGCTGATTCCTGAGAACGTTTCATGTGTCCGAGTGCGATGTATTGTTCCATAAATAATTTATATTGTTGTAAATACTCAGGCTGCTTATTTAATTTGCGTTCTAAATTTAGAAACTGTGCGATTGCTTTAGGTTTTGATTTGCCGAGCTTATCTTCAAAATCTGATTTTAGCGGCAGTCTGACCACATACTTTCCATCTTCTTTTCTTTCTGTAGTTTTCTGATAGAAGTCTACGCAATACTGGTCTTCTGATGTCATGTTGGAGTCTTCTGATATATCTTCTATCTGCCAGAAACGCTCAATATCATCAGTGTTGTTCATGATGACGTTGCATTGCAACGATGGCGTCACTGGCCCGCACAAAATCCAGCCGAGTCGCGTTTGTTGTGCGACTATCGGCGTATGTTCTGAACGACATATACCTGTTATAATGGTATAATGTTAGAATATATTTCGGCGCCTAATAGAATGTCGACCGAACGGCTGATATGAAATTCTGGGTCTGCTAGTTGTATGCTGGACAAAAAGTCCCAGTTAGGTCGGGATATAGTGTTGCTAGGTAAGTTCTTGACGACGTTGCTCATTATATACGCATATGTTGAGAATGTATATTTCTCATCCATCGACATGCAATTCAATTCCAGCGATCCTTTGCATTGACTTGTCTTTTCGCCTATACCAGTGATAACACCTTTGCATTTTTGTCGCGATAAACCTAAAGATTGCGCTCCGCGTTCGGTGATGATAGATGCTTGCGACCCCTGATCTATCAGAGCGCGCAAAGTTTGATAAGAGCCATCTGATGCTTGTACTTTTACGAGTGCCGTAGCGAGTAGCACTTCACACGCGTCACGTGTTCGTGTAACGTGTGCATTGCCAGCGTTTTCGCTGCGGCCGGCTGGTGTCTTAGTTACAAAGGCTTCGTGTAAGATTGTATTATGATCACCTTGACAAGTGCGGCATCGCTTGTTTGATATGCAATCCCTGCCATTGTGTGAGAAAAGGCAATTTTTACACAAGTTCAACTGCGCTATAGCCTTACACTTTGCGGCGTCAGTCATTTCCAAGAATTGTTGACAATGGAAAATACCGTGATTTTTGCTACACATCGGACATAGATTTTTGTTGAGATTGAACTTCGATCGAGCTTGATAAGTAGGCAGTGATTGCTTGAATTGATAGGATTTTTGATGCTTCGATCCTGATGCTTGCTGATAATCCGATTGATAACGGTTCTTACTCACTGGCAAGTTTTGTTGATTTTCTGATTGATAGCGACCTTTTGATGTTCCTGCATCAGTCTTGCGGCGTGCTGATTCCAATGCAGTAAACTTGCTTTCTAGATACTGAAGGAAATCTTTCAGAACTGGTAGCTCGCGTGAATTGCTAAGAGACTCCATGTAATCAGTGTAGGTTTCAGTATCTAGTTTCTGCGATAACAGATGGACAAGGAGAGGGTCCCAAGTGCTGATGTCCACTCCTAAATTCTTAATTGCGTTTAGACTTTCTTGCGATACATCGTGCAGCTTTTTGATTTGAGAAGCGGATAGGTTAGACATGGCAGGTATACCTAGTAGTAATGATATATGGGAGGTGAAAATCAACTTTTTGTTATGATATCTGTTCTTGAGAATATCCCAACATATTTCATAGTTACTCGTGCTGATTGGTAGATGTTGAATGAGCCTTTCGGCTTCTCCTCGTAACTTGCCTCGAAGAAATTGCATTTTCTGTGCATTTGAGAGTGATGGGTTCCTATGGATTGCTTCGTCGAACAAATCTTTGAACGACATCCATTGGTTGTAGTTTCCAGAGAAAATGGGAATGTCAATTTTTGGTGTTGATTTTTCTCGATGCGAAACTGAGCCCATCTTTTTGTTGAGTGATCGCTTGAGTTCGATGTAACGCCTTTCATACCTAGAGAACAGCAAAGCATACGTTTCATCTGGGTTGCCACATTCGTCCAATTCCCAGTGGAGCTTATCCACAGCATCCCAGCGAGATTGAAGAGACTTTAGGGCGTCCTCGAACTCCCACTTCTCTGATATTTCTTCTACATCAATATTCTGCATCAATATTCTGTTGAGAGCTTTGATGTTCACCTGCTGCTTCCGGAGTAGCTCATCGTAGTTGCTATTGGTGCCGGTGTTTATTAAGAGCTTGTGCTCGCCCGAGCCACCTGGCTGGTTCCGGTCACTCTGATTGCCGTTACCAGGACGGTCTTCTGCTTGTTCTTCTTGTTCGTCTTTTGCTAAAGAAGTAGAAGGAGTCATCATAGGACCTTCAGCCGCTTAGAAGAGTGGTTACAAGAGCTCTTCATAGTTCTGCGATAGCAAAGCCCTAACTTCCTTGTAACTTTCTTCAGTTTTCTCAAACCATGACTCAGTGAAGTATGGGTGAGTTCTGTTTGTGTCAATACACATACGGTCATGATTCTGCTTGAATTCTACCCATAAAGAATCTAAGGTTGCTGTACGCGATTTGTAATAATCAACAGTCTTCCGAGAAGCACTGTCCTTTTTGAAATTGGTTTTGATCTTTGCAATTTGCTGATTTATTTCAATCTGATTCTTGTAGGTACTCATCTTGATAAATTGATAATATTGCTTCTTATGACTGCTAGATGTACTGCTCTCAATTTGATGGAATGCTAACGACAGTAAGTTACACAACTGCTATTTCCTGATATGCTTGCTGTTATATGGAAAAGTGAAACTTACCGGGCGCTGATACTCTGTACCTACTTGTTGCTGCTAAACGGCCTAGCAGTCTACTTAGGGATTCCCGCTGGTGGGAGGCTAAATAGACTGATCTACGACGCAGGTCACAAAGTAACACTTCACCAAAATAATTTCGACGGCCGATTAATTTTGGAGGGTTCGATAGTCACTGATAGTCCTCACACGCGAATGGTCCTGCTTCTACCAACACGCGCGAAAGGTCAAAGCTTCGAAGGACCAAAATGTTAGTGTGTTCACCAACATTGAATTGATATTTGTTGCGAGTACAAATTGCTGCTGGTTGGTATGAAGGAATACACAACTGATCTGCTTAAGAGGTTTTATTGTACTGAAGATAATAAACTGTTACAATGTGTATAATGCCTTATAAAATGCAATGTGTGTGAATACGTAATAACGCGGGTCAACTTACGCTACGTCATAGGGACGCGCGTGGTAATATTTGTGCAACTTGCTTGTACAGGTACTATTTACACATTTTAATTGTTATCAATTTGGATAGTACTAACAAATCATTCAATAATCAATAGCATGTTCGACTTAGATAATAAACGACACTTTATTATTATATTTAAGAGAACGACTATGTTAGTTGCAATGAGTATCAAATGAGAAGATAATCGGGATCGCGATTGTTTTACACCGCACTTGTCAAAATTGTACAGCTAGCAACAAAATCATTAAATCGGGCACGTATTACTGTCTGAGGGTAGATACGTACGCGTATAGTAACACGGACGGATAAAGGAGAATGGGTAAGCGTGTACTCAGAGGTAAAGTTAATTGTAGCATATTTTCAATTCAGAATTCACTTCTTTCAGAATTCATTTGGAGAAAAAATATAATGTATACGAGAAGTTGTTTCGGCGCGCGGTGTGTCGAGTCAACTTGTGTAAAATTGTACACAAGTTGACGTGACCGGCTGTTCGTAATAAATTGGCAAAGTTAAGCAGTTTTTACACAGGTCACCACTGAATGGGGGACCTTTAATTGGGGGATTTACATCAGAGCTCTCCCCGCTTTAGGGGGCTCGTAAAGCTGTCGGTCCCGGTTCTCGTTTCAGGGCACGGAATTTAATTTTTATTTATTTATAATTAAACATCAAGTATAAATACTCAGTATCACTCTCTCGAATTCCGTCAATGTACATATAAAAATCGTTAGGTTATCTTGGAGGCTTGCGAGAGGTCTGAATATTCCGACTGTGAGTCGGCTACACACTCACACTAAAAAGATAAGTAGCGTGCATGAGGTATAGCACGCTTGCCTCATGTGTATCGGCTGCACTATACGTGAAGTGTGTGTGTGTGTGTGTGTGTGTGTCACGTTACCCTGTTGAGGAAGTCCTGGTTGAACTCAGCGTGCGGCAGCATCAGTAGCACGAGCGCGTCGCGCGCCACGTGCGGCAGCGCGGCCCCGAGCGCCGCCACCTGCGCCGCCGAGAACACCTCGTCCTCGGGCGCCGCGCCCCCCGCGCCCCCCGCACCCCCCACGCCCCCACTGCCGGGGTCATCGCCCTCGAGCACGTGCAGCACGGCGGGGGCGTGGCGTGACGTCAGCGCGGCGGCGTGAGCGCGCAGCCCGCCCGCTATGGCCGCCGTGCTGTTCGCCTCACCCACCACCACCTGCACATATTATATTTACTTAGCTGTGCATATACAGGTCACGCACACAGACGAAGCTAACAGCCGAGTGCACGTGTCCGGTCGTCTACGGTGTAGGTAGTGTACGGCCGGGATACACGCGTGCGCTTTACATTGCGGCTTATAACACGTGCCTACTTTTTAAACTTAAAAAATATTTCGTTTCCCAAGTATTATTTTTGCGTAGTATGTCTTGGCATGATGTGCAGAACGAGTAGACTTCGGCTCGGTGATGGGTCTTGTTACACCCTGTATATTATTATAAAATCCTTGCGTTGCTAACTGACTGCCAGACAAGCTCCAGCCAAAATTATTGGGTGCTTGAAGCTCAAATTTGGCATGTATGTCCTTTGGAGACCGAAAGGGTGCACTAAGAAGGTATTACCCGAAATTCCTACGGAATCGAGTAAAATAGGTATTAAAAAATTTACGAGTAAAATAAAAAAATACGATCATATTAGAGAACGTAGTTTGAGGACCTACAGCAGGACGCGAGACAAAATGAGGAGATGTAGTCCCAAGGGACAAAAGAAAATGCGTCGTTACTGATAATAAAGTCGATGACTGAGCGTAGTGAAGGCAGAAATTAATCACAACTCACAGCATGAATGGTGTTGATAGCCTACATCCTTCCTCGATAAGTAGGCTACCCAACATAAAGAACTATACAATTTCGTTCGTGTTTGTCGACACGTGTATTTTATTGTTATATTTTTAAATGCGACGATATCCAGAAACCGTCCCGTACCGTCCGCCACGAGAAAAAACAACGTCACGTATGCGAAGACCTTAAGAAATGGGATGCCTTCCAGCCACCGGAATAGACTAGGTTTCGTAAAATCACTGTGGACCACAGTTCGGCGGCTCCATTTTGTTTAGCAGGTTATACAGAAGTCAGCAGAGTAGAACTGGCCGCTGTATCTGGACTTCGTGGACTAAGAAAATGCCGTCGAATCCATCAAAACCTTCGGTTCTGAACTTTTGTACAAGCTGTTTTGCAACGCGACGATGTCTATTAAAGTTCTCGAAAGTTAATGGCTCTCATCGAATAGACCTATCCAGTTGCTTCGAGATGTATGACAGGGTGATGTTATAACCCCTGATATTCACCAAAGTGCTGGAGGATGTCATCAAAACGCTGCAGTGGGACCGGCATAAGGCTGGTTTCAGAGTCACGCGTTTGACCGGCGCCGGCCACACGCGCGCGGTTTCAATTACACTAGATTAGTAGTAGCGTTTCATAGTCACGCAGTTCAAACGCGCCGCGTGTGGGACGCGCGCGCCGGCCGCGCTGCCGAAGCGCGCATACATTGCAATGAGAAACGCGCACTCGTTTCAGCGTTCCGCGTGTCATGCGCGCGCTGTCGAGACGCGCTGGCCGACGGCGCGTGCCGCGCGCGTCACTCTGAAACCAGCCTTAATGTCAATGGTTGGTACCTCGCATATCTATTCTTTGCCGACAACATAGTAATAATGGCAGAATCTTTGCAAGATTTCCAGAAAATGTTGTACAGTCTTAATACTGTCTCAAGTCGTGTTGCGCTCGGGATGAATTTGGACAAGATCAAATTCCCGTCCAATGAACAAATTATCACCAGATCACCATCATGCCCAGGCGTAGCCTTCGAAGTTGTCGAAGAGTATACAGTCTACCTAGTGCAAAAGTCAAGGCTACGTACACAACTGTGATTGTGAAATCACCAGAAGAACGCAGCCTTGCTTGGCGACATTTGGAAAGCTGCGTCATATCTTTGATTCATCTTTGCACATAATGCCGGAAGACCAAGCTATTCCAATCAATGCGATCCTGGCAGTCAAGCAATTAAGCTAGCCCACGACCTACATGTCACACAGAAAGCTTGGAAAAGTCATGCTAGGGATCTCGCTGAGGGCCAAAGTCCGAAACTTGATTCTCCGGCAGAAGTCTTAAGTAACTGACATAGTTCAGAGGTGTCGCAAATTAAAGTGGCAAAGTCTGGCCACAACTACCACTGAATCGATATTCAGTAGTGTAAGCAGTTTCTCGAATGAACGTCAAGAATCGGCAAGTGTAGTGTTGGACGCCCTCCGGCCAGACCGGCAGATGACTGAGGACGGTGGCTAGATGGCGAAATCGAGAGATGGGATCTTAACGACGTGCCTTGAGGAAGACCTACATTCAGCAGTGCATTATGTGGTGAAAATTGGAGATTGGTCTTGTGGTGTACTCAGAGGAAGGCGCATGTCCAACAGCGCTGGAACGTGCTGTTGAGATGAAATGACAAGCCTTGTAATGAAATCTTTGTCTTTGCTCTCCGAAGCTTCCGGTTTAAAGAGTTGTAAAGTGAACTAAAAATCATAAGTCAAAAGATCATGATAGAAAATGATAACCCTAAGTAAAGGTAGCAAAGTTTTAGTACAAGTCGGTATTAGATACATACACTGTGGCTTCTCTTTCTGGGTTGCAGGGGCATTGTGCATTGTCCATTATAAAATAACTTACATGTAATTCTAATGTAAATTGACGCTCGTTCGGCGAGGAGCGTAGTGTCAGCTAAATCGAGTAAGTATATACAGTAATATTGTACATATTGGCAACCCCGAAAAGACCAGAAAACATGTAAAGAGTCAGAATAGCCTGGTCCTTCGAGCCGGATCCGGCTCGAAAGACTAGCTCAACGGAGTATGTATAGGTACATCGTACGGACAGGAGTCTTACCATAATGAGCGCGGTGTTCTTGTCCTGCGCGAGGCACACGGACTCGTAGCGGTGCAGGAAGGCGGCGGCGTCGTCGGCGGCTCCGACCAGCAGCGCCGGCACCGCGACCACCAGCGACACGCGCGCGCTCTCCGTCACGTAGCGCACCGGCACCAGCCGCGCCGCGCCCAGCGGACGAGCCACCTCCACCAGCCGCAGCGTCTGCACACACACACACACGCACACATACAGCGACACTCTCCGTCACGTAGCGCACCGGCACCAGCCGCGCCGCGCCCAGCGGACGAGCCACCTCCACCAGCCGCAGCGTCTGCACACACACACACACGCACACATACAGCGACACTCTCCGTCACGTAGCGCACCGGCACCAGCCGCGCCGCGCCCAGCGGACGAGCCACCTCCACCAGCCGCAGCGTCTGCACACACACACACACGCACACATACAGCGACACTCTCCGTCACGTAGCGCACCGGCACCAGCCGCGCCGCGCCCAGCGGACGAGCCACCTCCACCAGCCGCAGCGTCTGCACACACACACACACGCACACATACAGCGACACTCTCCGTCACGTAGCGCACCGGCACCAGCCGCGCCGCGCCCAGCGGACGAGCCACCTCCACCAGCCGCAGCGTCTGCACACACACACACACGCACACATACAGCGACACTCTCCGTCACGTAGCGCACCGGCACCAGCCGCGCCGCGCCCAGCGGACGAGCCACCTCCACCAGCCGCAGCGTCTGCACACACACACACACGCACACATACAGCGACACTCTCCGTCACGTAGCGCACCGGCACCAGCTGCACATCCAAACACTCGCCACACACACACACACTCCCACACACGAGCATGATGTGCTATTTTCGTCCACTTTTAAACCGACGCTTTTTTTATTTATGTTTTGTATCAGCTACGATCAGCATTGTACCTGCTACGAGCCTTACTGTATAGGCTACGAGCGGTAGGGTATCGTCTACGAACGGTATCGCATCGGCTACGTGGCCAATGCTACGTTGGTTACGTACGTGCGTGGTGGGCTTGTCAGCGGCGGCGAGGCGCAGCAGCAGGCGGTAGCGCAGCGCGGCGGCGGGCTCCCAGCGGTAGGCGCCCTCCAGCAGGCGCACGTCGGTCGCCTCGCGCCAGCGCCGCAGCGCCCACGCGCGCACCTGCTCCAGCACCAGCTGCAACACGACACACACCCACACCTGCACTGACGCAACTACAACACACGCACACGCCAGCACCAACACCAGCGCACCTACACGCACACGCATACGAGTTCTCTTTGACGTTGACATCAGCGTATCGTCGATTACATTTTCCATAGATATTTTCAGGCGCATATCGTAGCATCTCTATCTGTGTAGAATATCACTTAGGAAAAATCACGAAGCAAATGGTATCTTTGGGAAGAGACGGAAAATTATACTAAACTAGAGGACGCCAGCGGCTTCGCACGCACATATTTTCGAATTTCCCGCTTTGCCTGATCCCGTGGGCATTTCGGGAAATCCCGTCTTAGTGCACCCCTACGGTGCCCAAGGAACATACATG
>OX123206.2:45164337-45196821 GCA_944739405.2 Euclidia mi | reverse complement strand
ACACTGCAACAGACAAATCATTTCTTTGTCCATAAATACATGAAAAATTGTTTTGCCGTTTCTAGCCAATCCCGTGAGAATTTCTGGAAATCCCTTCCTAGTGCATCCATACGGTACCCAAGGCAAATACATGTCCAATATCAGCTTCTTGCACCCAATAATTTTGACAGTGCGTTGTCTGTCAGTCAGTCAATCATCATCATAGGCCTCATTACATCTATATTAGATGAGTCCGTAGAGTTGCGAGTTCCGTTAAAGACCGATACGGGAGCGGCAGCAATGACCACACCACTTTATGGCGCATACTGTATGGTGTAGAGAGGCAAGGTGTTTGAAGTTAGAGTTAGTTTGGGTTGAGTTGACACAAACCACAGATTACACTTTGTTTGAAATAGAAATTTAATATTGTCTATGTTAAGTTGAATCTATAATATTAGTTGGTATCATTATTTTGTCTATTGTAAATTTTGATTATGGTCACACTATGAACTGTCAATTCATTCTAATTTCTTGATCCGGAAAAATTATTTTGGACCACGCCGTATTTTGTTTTTCACGTGATTTTTAGAATTGAATTTAATTGGTTAATAACCTTGCAACTGTCGCTATTGGATTTGCCCGACAAAAGTTGTGAGCGATTGATAAAATTTGCGAAATATTGAAAATTTGTAAAATTGTGTAAATCCGACCACGTACTGAAGACAGACGCCGAGGAACAGTCTGGTAGCTATAAGGATAATTCACTCATAAGCTAATATTGGCCAATTTTAGTCTTGTGGGTGTCTTATTTAGCTCAAGCCTGACATCAGTGAAGATTCAGGTAAGAATTGTAATTTCATCGCTGTGAAACACAGTACATTATATGTTAGACCTTTTGCCTTGGCTAGAGACTGGATGAATTAATCACGCTTACACTGCCTTCTGCAAACAACCCAGTCTTTCTAGCCAGACTCTGAACATATTATTTGGTAGCAGAGCGTAGTTGAATATACCTAGCCGCTGTTGAGTGTACTTACTTGATACTTAATATTGTAATCTTGTATCTCATCACATTTGTAAACAGTGTTGTAGTGTGTTAAGTCAGTTTTGCTTAAATACATAATATTTATTTGTATTGGTTGACCTACTTAATTTGAAACACATTGTCATATACATGACCTCAAATCAGTAATTGTTTGACTGGAATTGTTGAAATCTAACTAGAATTTGTTGTTCTAAACATTAATAAGTCAGTTTGATTGGATACACACTTAAATCGCAGTTTATCTTTAAAGTTTTTGTTTATTATTACACGTCTTGTTACGGCAACGACTATTGGCGAGTTTAAGAACGTGGTACACTACCCGGGTCGACACACTATCAACTTCCACAATGTCGTTCACAAGGTGCCTCCTGACCAGGAAACCGACACCAGAGTTGGTCGCCTTGCCGATGTTAGAACAAGTTACCTGATCCTGTCTTTGGACTTCTGATAACCCCATTTTATGCGACTTAATTCTCGGGCTCGACGAGATGTTCATTGAGTCGTAGACTACGTCTGTTGTAGGTCGCCATGTGTAGTTGGTTTTGGTAGCCTACCATAGCCCGTGGATACGGCTACCTCGGCCAGGAATAACGGAGCTGCCGGACGCTGGGGGCCTTATCTTATGGCGATTCATTTTAGGAGGAAATTGCCCGTAGTCCCTACGCTTGGCAGGCGGATTGGTGACCGCAGAGCCTGAATCCACCACCGACACCGCTATTGTTCAGAGTCGGACTGTGTGTGGAGAGTCGGCTAAAGCTGATACAGAGCTCGCGTTTTTCCACAGTCGGCTCGGACTACACCTTCGGGTCTGAGTGAGGGCGTCACATATGGTATTGTTACTCCGTCACCACATGTATTTAAAAACTAACCATTTCAGAAAATTACTCTGACTCTACTAAAGAGAATTGTAAGAATCTAAAATGGGATGAGACATGCAGCAGGGTCTTCAAAACTACATTATTAAGTATGGCTATGGACTAGTCTAGCATTGTAAAAATGTGTGAATTTACCAGAAATGGGCTATGAGGATGGGTGTTTAATAAAATGATGAAACTATGCATTGCTCACGTCACCTGGGTGATGTTGCAGGTGTTAGTATTATTACATTACCTGTGACGGCGTCGGCGAGCGCCTCGTCCAGCGTAGTGACGTCACCGCCGGGCAGGTGCCTGGCGACGTACTGCTCGCCCTGCAGCGCGGGCGTGCAGGCTCGGCGCGCGGCGTGCAGCACGCAGCGGCCCACGTTCTCGTGGTGGTGCGGCGAGTACGAGTTGCGCACGCACCAGTCCAGCTCCGTGTGCACCGCGCGCAGCACCGAGTTCGACAACAGGATACCGCCCTCTGCAACACCCACACCACACACACACATTCTTAAACAAAACTTACATATATTATCTTCTATTATTGAATTTATCTATTGTAGTTAAATATACACACCTGGCTGACCTCATGTTGTAACTGTGTAACTAATGCATAATTGTAACTCCATGGTGTTGAAATGACCCACCATTAATTACTACAATGTACACACATCAAAAAAGTCTAAGCAACACATACTATTTCAAATGATTAATCAATTATTATATCATTTCTTACCAAGTAGGTAATACCTATGTAAACTTTTTTGATCCAGATGACATACTGGCTGGTTGTAAAAAAAAATCGAGTATCATATTTGTTTTGTTTTCACAAATTCAAAAGCGAATGCATTTGTTCGAATTTTATAGCGTTTTCTTTGCTTATTAAAATTTAGTATTCTCTATCAATTTTATGATTTAAACAATAATTTGAAAAGTTTTGAAAAAAATTGGATTTTGAGACATTTTATACGTCATGGAGCGACGTCATTTGAACGTAGATGAAATGCAAAGAGCTGTAGGGATGTTGCAAGCGGGAATAAGTCAATCTCAGGTATTTTGGTATCAACAGAAGCGTTATTTGCCGTTTTCATCAGCGTTACACTAACACGGGAGATCCTGCTGAGCAGCACCCAGGTCGAGGTAGGTGTACAACCACACGGCAAGATCGATACATACAACTGACTGCAAGACGCCAGCCGACGTTAACCGCCCGAGAGATAGATTTAAGGTTACAAAATTCAAGTGGTGTTGTTGTTAGCTGCCAAACTGTGCGAAATCGACTGCATGAGTATGGCCTACGAGAGCGACGGCCAATTAGGTGCCCACCAATACGTCACGGGAATCGCGCTCGTCGAAATGAATGGTGTAGGGAACACATTAGGTACATGGACATTAGGACAATGGGATAAAATATTATTTTGCGATGAGTCTCGATTTGGGTTCAAGCCTGATACTAGAAGGGTGCATAGGGTTCCCATCAAGAACTTAGGGTTCCAAGCCAACCTCACCTGCAAGTGGTGCACCTGCCGATCAACGGACGAGGCTCTGGCAAACAAAATATCCCGATAAGCGGCAATAGGCTCGCCACCTATTACGTGGGATCAAAACACTGGCGAAAAGTGGGCGTTTAATATGCCTCTGCCTACCCCTTCGGGGAAACAGGCGTGAGTCTATGTATGTATGTACTAGAAGGGTGAGAGTGTACCGTCGTCCTGGAAATACTGAAAGACTAAGGTGTGTTCAGGAAGTGCATCTATACAATGGCTCAACATTCATGGTATGAGCGGGTATTATGAAGAACAGACGAGACTGAGCTCGTTTTTGTAAATGGTAGCATGAACGCTGTAAATTACGCTGAGGATGTTCTAAGGCCTTATGTCCGTCCATTCGCACAAACGCTTGGCTCCGATTTCATGTTGATGCATGACAATGCGTGTTCGCATACAGCTTTGCACACACGGGAGTACTTGGCAAGGGAAAACATCCTGGTATTGCCTTGGCCTGCACAATCGCCAGACCTCAACCCCATCGGGCATGCATGAGATATGCCCCAGAGACGTGTTTTAAAGGACTTGGATGGAGTGCCAACAACCCAATAACTGATGGACTTACTAAAATTTCATTGGGAGCGATTGCCGCAGGATAACATTAACAATCTCATTGATTCTATGAATAATCGGTGCCAGCAAGTTCTCAATAACAGAGGAGGCCACACTTTGTATTAAATTATGCAATTTTTGTACAACCATTTAATTTTAGTTTAAGTTTAGTTGATTAGGCACCTTACTTTGTACTACGTACATACAGTACTTACTCGTAATTATTGTTAATTAGGACTATTAAAAAAAAACGAATTGTTGTTTAATATCATAAAAACATTAAAAATAATATTAATAAGAAAATACTAAGGAATGCGAAAACACATTGTAAAATTGAAATTTGTATGTGTTGCTTAGACTTTTTTTATGTGTGTATGTGTGTACATAATTATATTTGGCATTGATACAAATGTCAATCAGTGTGTTTTTTCTTACTGACAGCAGATTTTTGAAAGAGCCGCTAACAAAAATATTTATTAAATTGGTCTACATGTTTGGTCTCCACAATGAAATGGGTACAAACACATATAGGTACATAGGCTGATAACCACATTACTCTTTTTACCCGACTGCGCGACGCAAAGGAGGGTATTGTGTTTATCAGTCTATGTATGTATGTATGTAAGTATGTATGTATGTTTGTTTCTATGTGGCGTTCTAGAGACCAAATGCGTCGGCCGATTTTGATGATTCTTACGTCAATCGATTTGTCCTAACCTTGCGAGTGTCACTAAAGACATGACAGTTATCAAAATTCACCACAGCGACAACCAGACGCCATATTGTCAAAATGAAAAAAAAAAAAATCGATGAACTATGTCAAGTGGGGTGTCGTTGAATAGGTATTTTAAAATCATCTTTAGGTTCCTTTTATGATTTTTCATTTTAAATAATAGTTTAGGATATATAACGATTTAAAGTTGTTTAACAAAAATAAAATTCTCGCTAATTTTCTTACTTATTGATTTAAGTTTTATTTCAAGTATAAACGATATACAAACACTTGATTGCGAAATTTACCATCTTATAACGAAGTCAATGAATCGTAACTAAAAAGTATAAAATAAAAAAATAATTTAAAGAAAAACAAAAAACCCGACTGCATAAAAAATACGTGAAAAAAATAACTTAAAAAATAAAAACTAAAAAGAAATAAACAAGCCCAGTAGTTTAGAATTCTGTTAAGTAATATGCAGAACAGAACGACTCACAGTCGGGGCCCCTTGGGAAGATTTGATTGGTAAAATTTGAATGGGCCCCGACTGTGAGTCGTTCTGTTCTGCATATTACTTAACAGAATTCTAAACTACTGGGCTTGTTTATTTCTTTTTAGTTTTTATTTTTTAAGTTATTTTTTTCACATATTTTTAAAATTAGTTTTTTGCTTTATGCAGCTAGTATAACTTTTTAATTTATAGTTTGTTAGTACATATTAAATAAATAAACATACCAAGAGAGCAGTAGTGGCTGTCATCATCTGCAACCATCCCCATGTACACATCTTGGCTGACACTTAGTTGTGACACCAACTCCGTCAGCCGTCGAGCATTCACATAAGCTGTGTCTGACACCAAAAAGAAAAAGTCATATTCCTCCAAGTAGTTGTCTGCTAGATATTTCAAAGCGTGGAAAGGTTTGAGCATTTCCCTCGTGTCTGTGAAACCGACTACATTAGCTAGACCGGGCACTGCACTCATAGCACTAGCCGTTATGAAGAACTTCAGTGCAGGTTGTAGTCGTGCCGTTGTCTGGTTCAGTGCTGAGATCTGACTCTTGAGAGCTTCTTCTGAGCTTAAAACTCCTGTTAGTAATGAGCCTGCAACAGCAACAATGTAATTTTAAACACATTGGTTACCTAAGTTATGGAATTTGAAAAGGAGGAATGCGTTACGGCTTGTAAGGTTTTGATCGATGGACAATGAGTAGAGCAAGTGAATGAGTTTGTATACTTAGGTACGTTGTTTACAAGAGATGGTAAGAATGAAGAAGATATTGAAAGAAGTGTTAATGCAGGTAATAGAGTGAATGGAGCTCTGAAGGCATTTATGAACAGCCAAAACGCGGCTGTGCATAGAGGGGTATTAGTACCTACCCTTATGACGTATGGTAGTGAAAGTTGGATATGGCAGAAGAGTCATGAAAGTAGAATAAATGCTGTAGAAATGAGAACACTGAGAAGTATATGTGGTGTATCTTTGACCGACAGAGTAAAGAATTGTGTGATAAGAGAGTGTTGTGGGGTAAAAAAGGATGTAGTGACAAGCATTGAGAAAAGCATGTTAAGATGGTTTGGGCACATGGAGAGAATGGATGACGAAAGAAGACTGACAAAGAAGATATATAAGGCAAGTGTGAATGGGACAGGGCGAAGGGGAAGACCTAGGCAGACATTCTCTGACCAGATTGGACTCATCCTAAAAAAAGGACAGGTCAGAAGTACTCTAAACAGAAGAGCATGGATGAGAAACTTGATGGGAGTGAATGAAGCAAGAGAGGTGGGTCACGATTGTTGCAAATGGCATTCCGTAGTCTCTGCCTACCCCTCCGGGTCTATGTGTGTATGTATGTCTGGTTACCTAAGTGTGTAAGAGTAAGATATTTTTTCAGTTTATAGAGAACAAAATCTGTCCTTGTTAGGTGATATTGTATTTCAACAAAAAGGTGTCATTAGTGAAAGCCAAAATGAAAAGCTTTTGTGCTGTTCCTTGAATGTAGGTAAATTAATAATCACATGAACAGCTGTACAGGACAACATCTAAGCCTGACACCACTTCGTAACATTTTGATTTGTGTTTATTATTGTGGATGAATATTCACATATTACAAACTGGCAACAGTTAGCTAGGTTACACACAGATGATGAAGCTGTGTACACACCTCTCATGCCGAGCTCGGTGCTGTAGTAGCGCGGGCGCTGCACGCTGCGGCCCGCGGCGTGCCCCCCGGGGCCCAGCGGCCGCTCCTCGCGCTGTGGCTCATACTCGTCCGCCACGGGCGCGGCGAGCAGCGCGCTCGAGCAAGCCGCGGTGGGCTCCTCGTCCAGCGGTATGACAGCCAGAGATACCCACAGCCCCAGTGCCAGCCCCACCAGGAAGTAGGAATTGTGCTTCACTTGAGACACCACGTAGCGGGACAGCATTGTGTCCGCAACACGACTAAACATACAGGAACCGCTTTAGGTCGCCACTCTGTCACACTCAAATGCTTTTATTAAGGACCAATGTAGATGTTAATCATCAATTAGCTGGGTTTATCTCGAGGCCAAATCTATATCACTAAATTCATTGTTCGAGATTTTGATCGCTTGATTACTATCGGATGTCGTGTGTTGTCATCACATGTGTCAAAACTTTGGCCGAGTTCCGGGTAACGGCATAAACGTCATAAAGAACATGAACATGTTGATTGTGACGCGTTCACCTTCTAGAGTACCTATGTATAGAAGGGTCAATAAACGTTTAATATAATTATGCAAGTATTATATTAATATAATTAAGTAAGTATGTCAACTTAATGTATTTTTATCCTATGAAATTAGTACCTAAATAAATAATTTTGTTTATGTAAAGAACACAATATCTACTATCAATACGGCAATAGGCTCACCACCTATTACGTGGGATCAAAATACTGGCGAAAAGTGGGCGTTTAATATGCCTCTGCCTATCCCTTCGGGGAAACAGGCGTGAGTCTATGTATGTATGTATGTTATTTAATCAATTTTGAAATCAGAAAGAAGTACCTAGAGCCTTTCTGGTTTCAGTATGAATAGGCCCTACCTACTACACTCTCAGAAAATATCGTAAGAGTGACGGAAGCCCCCTCTTTTTAGGGTTCCGTACCTAAAAGGTAAAAATCGGAACCCTATTACTAAGCCTCCGCTGTCTGTCTGTCTGTCTGTCTGTCTGTCTGTCTGTCTGTCTGTCTGTCAGTCACCAGGCTGTATCTCATAAACCGTGATAGCTAGAAAGCTGAAATTTTCACAAATTATGTATTTCGGTTGCCGCTATAACAACAAATACTAAAAATAAAAAAAATGAAAATATTAAGGGGGGGTCCCATACAATAAACGTGTTTTTTTTTCGTATTTTTGCTCAAAATTACTAACGGTAACAGGTAGACGCTTAAAATTTTCACGGAATATGTAGTTGTATATTACCTTTAATAAATAAATAATTAAATAAAAAAAAGTAAATAATAAAGGGGGGGTCCCATACAACAAACGTAATTTTTAAGCAATTTGTTACTCGATCTTAATAAACAAGTAGAAACTTAAAAAATATTTAAGTATATATACAACAAACGTGACTTTCTTTTATAGATGATGGTACGGAACCCTTCGTGCGCGAGTCCGACTCGCACTTGCCCAATTTTTTAATTTTCATCTTACTGCTCCTTCTTCTATTACTAGAAGATCCAATCCCCATCCAATTCGACACCGCACTTGACTCCTCTTGTGTTTCCTATGGGCGATCCGTCTGCTAATTTGCCTCTTATCGCTTAAAACAGTACCTAATTATCTGCTTAGAGATAATATCATAGCTATGCCTACCCACAAACTCCGTTGATAAATTATAAATAAGATGGCAAAACAGGATTAGGTATTTTTTGTTTTGTAATACCTACTAAAGGGATCATGCTCAACTCCCGCGGATTACCCTGCATTGTTGCACTTAGTGATACAATTTTCTTTATTATGAGCACTCAGCGTAATATACGAGCAAGAAAGTTAACTTCTATTAATAATAATTATATTAAAAATAAAAGTTATTAAATTATTATGTATCATAATTATCTGAGTCAGTCTCAGTACAAAGTTTCTTGACTCCAAACCTTAGATTATTTAGCTCAAATTTAGCTCTAAGCAAACATTCTACATTCTTAAAAATATGGGGCTTGGAACGCTGGCAACTGTCAAAGTCAAAAAAGTGACATCTAGCGTTACTATTGTGAATTATAATATTGAGGTTAAGGTTATTTACCTCGTATCAACTTGTGGAATGTACCTAGCATACATACCTAGCCATAGGAACATTGGGATAAAATGCACATGTGATATCACCTTGCACCTAATAGTAAAATATAGTCAACTAGCTATTTACCGCGGCTTCTCCTGCGTGAATGTCGTTTAACACAACAAAAGATGTTAGCATACGCGTCATTCTGATGTAGGTAAGTACTTAGGTATGTACCTTACCTATAAAAGCCGAAACGCAAAACGTATGTACCTAGGTACCAACCTATCTGGCAAATTAAAGGAAATAATTATTACATGCATCGCCATCTACATTACCTAGAGACGCTAGAGGTTTTGCGTGAAAGATTAAAGCATCCACAGTACTTATGTAGATATAATTTTGTAAGTAGGTACCTATTAGACGCCGGCAAACTTCTTGAGCACTACCATAAACCAAAAGAGCTGTGCAGTAGCAATTTTACGTAGAAAAATGCCTCCTGCGCATGCATACCTATTGGTCTATGGTAGTGTTCATGAAGTTTGCCGGATAAGTACTTCACTAATCTGAGTTTGCCGGCATCTTTACCTAAAGGTGGCTGGCTACCCATGGTTCGTGGTATTACGGACGACCCCAATCACCAGCCCGGTCAAACATAATACCTAAGCCCAAACGTCCAACCTCTTTGCCTAAGCCAAACGATAGCACAGACGATACAGAATCGCGGTTAGCAGTGTTAGCACCATGAAGGTATAGATAAACATGGAGGCCACAGCTGCAACAAAGCCTTGAGTCAAATACCTACATTTCTCTATCTCACTCTCTGTGGTCTGACCTCTCATTTTAGCGTGGATTTAGTATTGCTATCTTCTTATTAAAATCTCCGAGTAAGCTCTTAACAAGAGCCGACATATTAAGCAAATCAGAAGTTTACACGGTCAATTAATGTGTATTTAAATCAAGAGTTGAAATCCAATCATTTGTTAAAACTCCCAATATTGTAGGTCTCGAACGCTTATAATCATGGTTGGCGAGACAGTGAATTATAATCCCATTTCCTAAGGATTTGGTAATGTGGCAACATTGGCCACCATATGTCAAGTAAATCTTGTCAATCTGGCAGTGGTTGGTTGAAAAGAGATGGTATGACCACAGTGAGCGAGATAGCGATACATCATTTGAGCTTCAAGTAGGTATTCGGAGTGCGGTCTAGTTAGTAGTGATCTGTGGTGCGGTCTCCATGTTTATCTATAACTTCATGGTTAGCACTGCAGCGGCCAGCTACATAACCATAGAGATATTATATCTCTATGTACATAACACCCGCACAGCGCCATCTACCCAATAACGACGGAACTACTACGACACAACTACGACTGCAACACCTAACAGCGCGGGAAAAATTCAAACAATCCTGAACCGCGATATCAACTTTCGCGAGACAAGCGGCATATATACAAGTTCCAAAGTATGTCCGTCGGCCTGCAGGCCACCAAGCACGACCACCCAGCTTGGATAGAGGCTTCTCCCTCTAGTTGGAGGAATACCACACCTTTATCCTCCACAGCACCAAGAACTTGACTGCAACCTCAACGGGGACTTGTAGCTACCTACCTACTACGAGATTGTAAATTGGTTGTATAAAAAGATGAAATAAAGTGAAGGGAAAATAAGCAATGACCCGGAGTTTGTTTCGACTTTTCTTCTCAAGAGCTCTGATCTGATCTCTGAGGAAAAGTTGGCTTCGTTTAGAATAGAGTTTTGACGAAATGCAGAAATAAATAGGTAAGTAGGTAGGTATGTCTTTAAGTCTTCTGTAGGTACTCTTGCCTAATATTGACTGAATAAGCATCACTTTTTTTCTTTTAGTGAAAGATGATCTTTGATCAAATGATCACTGTATTTTTAAGCTTTCAGGTATCTCTTTTCTACAGTAGGTATAAGCAATGAATACAGACAGGGCCGGCCTTAGCCACCCAGGCGCCCCGGGCGAGTCACTCATTTGGCGCCCCCTTGCCCATTTATCCCCCCCCCCCGCCGCCTGTCCCCCCTCCAAATGTTTATCTTTTAAGAATAAGAGAGTGAAAAGGCGAGAAAAGATATATGCTGTAGTTCGTAATAAAACCTTTCAACAAAAATTTTTTTGAACAAGATGTAATAATACTAAGTATGTAGTAGGTAAGTAGTGTTTTAGATATAGCACATGCATATTCGCAAACCGCAAATATAACTTTGTCGTACTTATATACCAACACTATTGAAAACAAAGTTATTTTTGGTGGCGAAAAACTGTGATTATTGTATTTCGATACTTTTTTTAAGTTAAGAGGTATGTTAAGTGGATACTTCTACAACGGAACCCTTCATGGGCGAGTCCGATTCACAAACGGGTAGATCTTATTCGGTCATCCACTTGGCAGCGCCGCAGACTCAAGAAAAGCCACGGTTTCATGGAATTAAAGGTTTCTTGTAGCCTACATAGGCCACACGAAACGGCTACTCTATCTTCCCCGGGAGCCATTACGGGAGGCGGCAGAGACAGATTTCGTCGACATCTACGTACGGAAAATCTGTTAATTGGCGAGGAAGCGGGCTCTAGTGTCGCTGGTGTCTGACTGGTGTAAGCGTCGGTGCATGCGAGGTCATAAAGATATTCGCAGAAGTTTTAATTTTCAGCTAGTGTCTCTGCGGCTGCTGTTATGGTATCTCTATGGACTCTTTCCCAGTAATGTCGCGAAGATTTTTACCAAAGATTTTACACAATCGCCTCGTATATGTGACGAGTGGTCCAGTTTCGCTAGCTCCAGATCTTTTTGCGGAGTGAATGAGGTTTCGCAAGGCGTCGCATCGCTTTTCCGAATGTGCCTTATGATCAGTTGACGTTCAGCACCGACTATGACAAGTCCTCATCTATATTTGCCGGGATTTCTAGTGCAGCGAATCTATTTGCTGATTCTAGTTGAAGGCCAGTATATCCCCACTACGAGCACAGTAGGACGAAGAACAGATCTCATCATATGGCTCCAAATTTATATTTAGGTTGCCTCTTATAAGACAGAGATCACTTCCAGTATTATAACTGTTGATCATTGAGACAAAATATCTGCTCGTTATCAGTCATGATGCTCCGACCGGCATTCAGGTCTACTTCCATTGAGGGTTTTTCTGGTAGAAAGTGCCAAAAGGCACGCCCCCTATTAAATCATCATCATCCTAGCGTTGGCCCGGTCGCAAACCTTGGGGCCCGGGAAACGCTTTTCAGCTACGACGTCTCTATATTGCTCGATCGTCAGCATCCTTAGTTGTACGTCAATTGGCACGCATATCGCACATCTCTTACAACGTCAAGCCATCATTTCTAGGGCCCAGGGCCGAGCCGCCTCTATGTGCAATGTGCCCGGCGCACATAGGCGTCAGGGTAGTAGGGGCGCCGCGCGCCGTATGAAATGCCTTAATTAAAATTACTTTCGAAAAATATGACAAAAGGCGCTTTTTATGTTTCCCACACAGGCTTCGGACTGGGTCGGCGCGGCCCTGCTAGGGCCTGCCCCGTTTACGGGAGCCCGGCGGTGGTGGCATGCATTTGTTTCCTACGTAACATACCGGTTGTCGTAAAACATGACCTCAACAACGTAAGCAACAACTTAGCTCTTGCAGTTTATCTGCAATGTCGCGGATATGAGGATGCGGGAGTTCCTAATGCGGTCCTTCCGCGTGGCGCTACACATCCAGCGCAGCATAAGTATTCATTTATGTAACACGCGTACTATGCTTGTGCCATATAACAGGACAGTTTTAATGATATAGACCTGTCCCTTAAGCTTAACCAGCATTTTGAGGTCAGAAATGACAACACTCACCTCAAGCCATTTAGCCCAGGCTGCCGAAATGCGAGCCCTAACGTTGAAATCGATGTCACCCGACGCGTGGAGTGCTATCACGTGGGACCGTGGATAAAATTCACAACATGGCGAAATATGGGTGTGATATTACCCCTCTGCCTGGAAACAGGCGTGAGGCCATAAAAAATACTTTTAAATACCTACCTACCTGTTTGCCAAGGTATATTTTTTATTTTCGATGATCAATAGCGCGCCTGTTGTGATTATTTTGTATATAGGTAGTTTAGTGTATGCTTAACGTCAAATAACACCCACCCCACGACACGTATCTCTATTTACAATTTCATAGCATTTGACTATAACACTTGAACCCTAAAGCCGCTACTGAATACAGATTTATATATAGAAGCGCATTTCTTAAGGATTTCGTGTGCCGATTCCAAATGGCGACTGTCGTCAGTGTAGTTCGTAGTTGGCGCCGTTGGCGGCGCTGGCGTCGTTCTCCGTCTCTCTTGCTCTCATCAGATATCAAATCAAATCAATCTTTATTTTGCAAAACATGAGTAGGTATACAAAAAAAAGATGTTACAGAGTCAGATAGTTTCATCATGCTTTGCTGTCACAGCAGCATGCAAAATGTATTTATGTATTAGTTGTACGCATTCTGATCACTGATTTTAAAATTTAATGAATAATTAATAATCCAACTTATAATTCAGTTCGTTATACAAACTATAATCAAATAGATAAAAATGACATTGATTATAACTTATACCATTTTAATAATATGTCTATAAATTTGTCACCTAAATAATCATTTACAATAAAATCCAATAAATAATTAATAATTTAATTCACATTCAATAAACAATTAATAATTCAATTAACATTAAAAAAAATAATTAATATCTAATTCAATTCAAAATTCAATAAATAAAAATGTCAATAAATATAACTTATACTATAATTAATTATTGCATATATTTGTCATCTAAATAGTCCTTTACTGAGTAATAGCATTTTGTTATTAACATTGCTTTAATTTTATTCTTAAATAGTTGCATGGTATCAATTTCGCGTATTAGTTTAGGCAAATGATTATATAGTCGGACAGCCATACAAAATACGCTCTTATTGAGTAAAGCCGTTTTGTTTCCTGGCATACCTAAACAACACAACAACAAAAGTACAGTTTCTAAAATATACGTACATGGTAAAGTTAGAATTTTGAAATTAATAAAATATGGTTTACAGCTATCTCTAAGTTTGATATTAAACATTGCTCGTATACACCTCTTTTGCGCCCTAAATGCAGCGTCCCTGTCTGTAGAATTACCCCAGAACAGAATACCGTACCTACCTCAGCTGAGACGTAACATATCCATGATATGCCGTCAGGACAGCCGCAATACTTGTTGTTTTCTTTAACCTATAAGTACAGCGCAAATGAATATGTATTGAGTTTGGCAAATAACGATTCTACGTGTTACTTCTAATTCAAATTATTGTCAATGTTTAAGCCTAAAAACTTTGTTACCTCAACTTCTTCAATTTTTTCATCTAAATATGAAACAGCTATATTAGTCAATTTGTTTACTCTATTTCTAAATGTCATAAAATGAGTCTTTGTTATATTAATATTCAAATTATTCAATGTCAACCAATTTATTATTTTTTTTAATGTCAAGTTTATTTCCTGCTCTATGTGCTGTTTGTCATTAATTACCCGTAAATGTAATTGTACTATCATCAGCAAATAGTATTGTCTGGTATGTGGTTACTTTTGGCATATCATTAATATATATATTAAAGATACACAGGAGGAACGTTCGTCTCTCTTGCACTCATCGAGACAGCTGTCACAGCGCGACTGCCACGCCGCCAAGCGGCAATATGGGTCACAGAAAGTTTGTCTACAGAGCGCCCATAAGAAATGCGCCTCTATGTAAATATCTATGCTCTATGGTATAAGCACAGTATTGTGGTATAAGTAACTAAGTTTGATATTTAGGTACGCGATTCCCTTAAAAGAAGAATCCCATAATAGTGCCATGGAAGTCACCATCAGCGTCCTAGCGTTATATCGGTTGAATCCAAATTGGCGTAACTAGGGTTATTTTGCAGGGCGGGCCTGACTCCTCAGGAAACGAAGGTGAGAAGTTTCTAGGTGTCCAACTTGGAACCAAAGTCCAACTTGGAATCGGTAGGTAACCAAATAATACGCACATAACTTCGAACAGTCAGTGCGACGCGTGCCGTAGGTGTGACCCCTCTGGCAGTCTGTAAGTATCTTCACTAGGTTACTAGGCTATCGCTTAATAGGGCATAAGTTATTTTTGGCAACGTGTGAGGTATCCTGTAAGGTTGATTTCGTAGGAATTTTGTTAAGAATACATTTTTTAATCTTGAGACCTGCAGGTCCAGCTCCTGTGAGAAGCAAACCTACTGCGACCTGTTAATTAATCAAATCAACAATGTTTAAGTTCTTAATTTTATCATCATCATCATCATCATCATCAGCCTTTAACAGTCCACTGCTGGACTAGGCCTCTCCTATGAAAGGACGAATTGGCCTACTATACCACGCTGGCCAAACGGGTTGGTATAGGGTTTGTATCAAGTATTCCTTCTCTTACAGTGCTGTTCTCTGCATAATATGCTCCCTCTGTCGGCTCTTACGACACCCATGGGATGGTATGGGGTGGTGACATTCCGTATTCTTAATCCGTCACCACACGGACATTTAATTTTGTGCAGATAATATATTACGAACTTTTTTATTTTATTTATTGCCACATTCACACAACACCAGCTAGTCCCAACCTAAGCAGAGCCTGTACTATGGGTACTAGACAATGGAGAAACACCCAGACCAAGACAAACATCCATGGTCACGCACACAAATGTTTGACTTGAGCGGGCGTCGAACCCGCAACCTTCGGCGTAGCTAGCGGCTATGCAGAGGGTCTGGGTTCGAATCCACGGCACGCACTTATGACCCTTTTCAAAGTGATGTGTTTATTAAATTGTTAATAATCGCTTGCTAGGAAAAGAAAACATCGTGAGGCAACCTGCATGTCTGAGAGTTCTCTATATTGTTCCCGAAAGACATGTGAAGACTGCCAGCACGCGCTTGGCCTGTTTGGTCGTTCTCATAGTGAGATGAGGCCCGTGCCCAGCAGCGGGATAGTATATTTCAGAGCTGATGATGATCGTAGATAGTTTATAAGCGACCATGACTACCATACTTAAGCTGGTTGAATCGTCGGTAAGAACTGAAGCACTTACATAAGTATTTAGTTAGCTACGTGATCAAGATCCATTGAATAAACTTTTATCTATAGGTTTATACGAGTACAAGAAGGGAAATTTTTAATATCGAATCGGGCGATGTAAAGCTTTCTTAATGCTGTTATAGAGACCTTGTGTGTGTGCGTGTCGGTTGCCATGGCGACGGCGGCAACAGCGACACCGCTGGGTGACTATCACCGATACTGCCGAGTGATTGTAAAACGTCTAAGTGCGTTGTACAGTAACCTGCAAAGTGCGATATTGCAAGGATTGCAACAAGAAGTCGCAGTGTAACGTAGCTGCAATAAGTTCCTCACTGCCACTGAGAAGATTGCCACGTAGTACTTATTGATTGCGACCAATCGGTGCCAGTACTGTTAGTATGTGCAGTTAATTGTACCTTGAGTACGGTAAGTGTACTGTATTGACTAAATATTATGCTATATCATGCTCCTAGGAAGAATTTGCATTATTCTGTGGATAATTGGGGTCCCAAAGTGCATATTATAACACTAGAGGACGCCAGCAGCTACGCCTGCATTTTTTTAAATTTACCCGTTTTGGCCGATCCCGTGGAAATTTCGGGAAATCCCTTCTTAGTGCACCCCTACGGTCCCCAAGGAACATACAATGCCAAATTTCAGCTTCCTGCGCCCAATAGTTTCGGCTGTAGGGTGTCTGTCAGTCAGTCAGTAACGCAAGGATTTTATATATTAAGATTACAATAATTATTTAAATTTGAACTGAGGTTAATTTTAGCAAATTGATCGACATCAATCTAGTTAAAACTCGTCTTAATTTGCGCAGTTGTAATTTCATTGAATCGGTATGTCATTTAGGTATTTCATATCAGTTTTACGAGAATGTTTTTTTTAAAACGGTCTTCAAGTTTCATATTAAGCACGATTGCATGTTATCAATAGAATGTTGTACATATTTTTGTTGTCAGTTTTCCTGCAATATTGAGCGATAAGTATTTGTTACTAGTGAACATGTAATCAGTTATGTACGCGGGTATACCCACAGGTTAAAACGTTTTTATCAAAAGACAAAAGAGACAGTGATAATAAAATCTTATTAATAGTAGGTACCTAATTACTGTCTACGCTGGTACCCGTGTAATATAATGTTATTGTTAATAGATATACGTTACTTTATCCAGTCACAAAGGACGAACAACATAGCATGGGTTGACGTTCTGAAATATTCTGGTCTAGCTCGTTTAAGGCCACACCTATCCAACGTAAAACCTTCAACTAGACATTCTGCTTGAATGTCATCATCATTATTTCCAGCCTAGAGGCGTACTGTTGGATACAGACCTCCCCCGCAAGGCTCTCCACACAGAGTGTTCTTGAGCCGCCCGCATCTAACCCGATATCTACTCAGAACGTCAATCCACCTTACGGGAGGCCTACCATGTCGAATGCCGTCAAAGCAGAATGTAGTTCATCATAAATCTAAAATCATAGACAAAATAATTATTATCGCGAGTTACGTTGGTGTAAACACCACCGTCATCACTCATCGAGCATCACCTTACACTTTTTATTAGAATTGTTTAGATTACGCCCGACCAAACCTTGTACTTTCGTTTTAAAATAAAGTCAGTTCTGTTTCAACCTCTAAGCCGTACAGTAGTCCGAGAGTTTTATTTTTAAAAACTCCTTCGTCGGTCGACGGTTCATATCTGGCGCAGTCGGTAGGATCGCGTCTGTAATACGGTTGCCGAATCTCTTTTCCGGTACATCCGCGACGCGATCACAAAGTTCCTACGGTCAACCGAGAAAACCGGCGGAAAAGCGGCGAAGAAAACCGGCGAGGAAGCAGAACTCAGCCTAGCATCGGCATGCTCGTGGGGTAAGCATCAACCTCTGTTTCTCCCGAGATCTTTCCTATATTTTTATTTATTAACTGTGTATCAAACTCTACACCGTTAATTGATTTATGTGTACTGTATTTTGTGTGTGATTTCCACTTTTTACAGCTATTTTGTTTTGTTTTTATACTTTTTGTGTAAATTTGTGTATTTTTCATTGTGCTAAAATGGCTCACGAACAAAAGAAGTTAGACATATCTGTAAAAGAAGAAAAAGTCGAAATCGACTATAAAACTTTATCCTTTTTCTTGCCCGCATACGACGGCAACAAGAAAACGCTAGCATTTTATATTAAAAGCGTAGAGAATGCTTTAGAGCTGATAGAAAATAGGCAGCATCCAAGCATAGCATGCTTGATTAGGAATAAGCTAACAGGCAAAACAGTAGAAGCATTATCAGAATGCACTGAATTTAATAGTTGGGAAGATATTAAAGCCATACTTACCCGTAGATTCGGCGAATTCCGAGACGAGGTACAGGTAGTTCAGGAGCTAATGAATATTAGAAAATTAAGTTTAGATATAGATAGTTTTGCAGATAAAATTAGAGAATTAACTTACATTTTGATTCACCTAGATCAAACCAAAAAGGATTATTATGAAAAAATGGCTATCAATGTATTTTTAGACCAGCTAGACCCGATCTTAGCACTAAGCGTAAAAGTCCAAAAGGTAGATTCCTTAGAGCAGGTTATCGTCCTAGCTAAACAGGAGGATCTTAAGTTAAAAAATAGGAGATTTGCAGATTTTTGGTCAAAGCCTAATACACCTAGGTCTAATCCAAAGCAGATTAGCAATAATAATTACCGCTCTCAGCAAGCTTCCGTTAACCCATATAGGTCTCAACAGATGGCACAACCTAGATTCGCTAACTTTAGTGCGCAACAGCTGCAAAGACCATTAAACCGTCAGGTACCTAACACGCAACCTATGTACCAACCCGGTACTTATAAGAATAACAATAATAGCCAACCTATTCCAATTGTGAATAAACCCGTGCCTTATGCATCCGTAAATTTCCATACTGAACCAGACGATTCCGAAGAAGAATGTCACGATTTAGAATTCATTAACTTACATTATCGTAATCGCTTACCATATATTTCCATTAGAGAATTAGGCGGTCGCTTTTTAATCGATACTGGCGCGACGCAATCACTCATCTCACCGAACGCAATCTTAGAAAACAACGCCCGCTTTGAGCGTGAAATCCACTTCATAAAGACGGCGCATAGTGTAACTAAGCACGATACCGTTGCTTACGTTAAACTTCCTTCGTTATTCAATTGCCATTATACTCATAAGTTTCTTTTGTTTGATTTTGACACAGTCTTTATCGGACTCATAGGTGTTGACTTATTGACAGCTTTAGGATGTGAAATCGATATGAAAAATATGACGTTGACAACAGACTTTGTTTGTATTCCATTAAAGGGCGATATGAATTCGTATACAACAATAGAGCCACAGTGTGAACGGAAACGTAACATAAATATGAACGTCAACGCATTATCCCGTGTTGAAATACTTTATAATAACGACGTAGAATATATGCCTAACGACGATCAATCAGTAGACATGATATTAGACAGTGAAAATCAGACCAACTTATCGACAGAACCTCAACCCGGAACGTCGCGTGATACGTTTAGTGATCTTGAAGGAATAGACATTGAAACTGTTATCGACACCTCGACAATATTCGTTCCACCACAGTCAATAGACATCCCGGAACCCATTCAGTCCGACTCAAACGATGGATTAGATTATAAAATTCCCGAAATATCAGATGCAATAGACAGGCAGTTAAAACAGTTTCACATTCGAAAATGCCCTGGTTTTGAGTATAGAATAGACGATAGAACCAAAGGCAAAATAGTTATTAAAGACGTATTTATCCCTATCAATGAAGCTGAACAGCAAATTATAAAATTCCTAAAGGAACATACTATACCCAACCGTATTTTCCATTGTTATTTTTACAACGAAGAGTTATATCCCATATTTTGCAAGGTAGTCAAAACCATTTTTAGCAATAGAGACCCAAAGCTAATACGTTGTACTACGAGGGTAACCTTAGTAGAAAATAGCAACGAACAAATAAAATTAATAAACAAATATCACGAAGACAAAACCATCCACAGAAGCATACAAGAAACATACAAACAGTTATATAAGAATTACGATTGGCCGAAATTCAAAAGTACATATAATAATCAATGCGAAAAATGTCTCAAACCTAAATATAAACGTAACCCTTTGAAATTACCACAGACCACCATCAAGTAGATATCAGATTTAGACTAGATATAAGATTCCATTTAGTTATATTCTATAACGTTAGTAGAATACGCGATATATACATAGATGTAAGCAGATAATATTATACATTTAAGTTATTTCATATGAATATATCCAAGTATAAAGATAGTTTGGTTACTAGAAACCAATTAGAATACCTAATACATAAGATAGAAAGTAAGTTTATTTAGGATCTACTGAACTCAGTTTAGGAAGACCATAATTATATCCCTATATTTATAAGAAAACCTCTTTTAATTAATGGACTAGGATCCGTAATAAAAGCTATCACTGGCAACCTAGACCAGGAAGATGCAATTAGCTTAGAAAACCAAGTTCAGGAAAGAAGGAAATTAACAGTAAATAAGCGAAGCGAAACCTTAGGAATAATGTCCGATTTCATTAATGAGTATCATAGTAAATTAGAAAGTATTACTAAAAATCAGAAAGAGTTAACTAAAGCGATCGGAAAATTAGTAGAAGAAAATCAGGAAATAGAAAATAAAGTATATACCATGCAAATATATAATCAAATTGAAACATGCTTATAACAAGTATATGATAGATTAGTTAACTTAGAGAATGCCATAACATTCAGTCACCTAGGACGACCACATCCTAGTATAGTCGAACCTAGCTATCTTATTGCAGAGTTAGCGAGCATCCAAAAGGATATGAGCTTCAAAGATTTGCAGTTACCTTATGCACCAACAATGAAAAATATACATATAATAGAAAAATCTATTGTAGTCAAAGCATACAGTACAAATGAATCGATTAACTTTGTGTTAGAGATCCCCTTAGTAACTAATCATCCTTATAGTTTACTCCATTTATACCCGATCCCGAATGCAAACAATTCTATCCTAATACCTAAAAATCCTTACCTGATCTTGGGCAGCAACATGTTTGCGTATCCTCGCGAGCCATGCGCCTCCATCACCGACGAAACCGTCATCTGCCATCACCTGGAACTACAAGAACTCATCGCATCACAAGACTGCGTTGCACAATTACTACAACACAAGAAACCATACAACTGCACTTACGCCACAGTAGAATTCAATGAGAATATTATACACCAAATTAAAGAAAACAGCTGGATCGCCATCCTGAAACAAGAAGAAGTAATTAAGACAACCTGTGGAGAAGAAGTACACTACCAAAGATGCAGCGGCGTCGTCCTGATGTCAATCAATAACCAATGCACCATTGGCATAGAAAGAAGAACCCTACGTACACATAAGAAATTCCTCATCAGCAGAGAAAGCGTTCCACTGCCTAGGACACAGTACAGCACAACGAATAAGCACTGACAATTTAATCTACAAATAGAAAATGTTCAGCTCAACGAACTAGACAAACTAGTAGAAAAGACTAAAAATTTACAAGAAAAGGAAGAAACAGTCATCATCGCTACTAAACCCAGTTGGCCCACTATATGCCTGTATGCGATCATGACACTAGCCGCCATAGGCTTCATCACCCACCGATATCTTCAACGAAGGGGAAGACCAGCAACGACCGAAGCCAAGCAGCTCCAGCCACAAGAGCCCTTGCCACAGGACCAGCAGTCTTCGGCGTGCTTCTCACTTAAGGGGGGAGGAGTTACGTTGGTGTAAACACCACCGTCATCACTCATCGAGCATCACCTTACACTTTTTATTAGAATTGTTTAGATTACGCCCGACCAAACCTTGTACTTTCGTTTTAAAATAAAGTCAGTTCTGTTTCAACCTCTAAGCCGTACAGTAGTCCGAGAGTTTTATTTTTAAAAACTCCTTCGTCGGTCGACGGTTCATATCTCGCGGAGCCAAACCAATGAATACAGATTTACATAATAGAAGCGCATTTCTTAAGGATTTCGTGTGCCGATTCCAACTGGCGTGTTGACGGTTGTCAGTGTAGTACGTAGTTGGCGCCGTTGGCGGCGCTGGCGTCGTTCTCCTTCTCTCTTGCTCTCTACTAGTTAAGACAGGCTTTCTTCACTCGGCCGTACCTACAGCGATAAGTGCCTACACTTTTGCGCGGCTTCCAAGCCCGCGTCGTAAGTCGGTTGTCATGGTTGTCACCGCTCGCGCGCAGAGCGATTTTTGCAATTAAATTTGCTAATAACGTGAATTTTAATAGTAAACAACAAAAATTACTCATCACAAGTCTGGTGCAAAGTATTGCTCATTTCACGGATATGTGTCGAAAAAGGGAGATAAAAGTGTGTCATTTTTTACATTACCTACAGATGCGGAAAGGTAAGCTAAACTAATTAATACCAAAGTAAATAAGTTTTTAGGCAATTGAGTAAAAAAGAGTACTTATTTCTAAACTTATTTTTATTTCAATGGGTCATTTCACACATATTATGCGTTGTATGTTAGACTTACCCACCTACCACTTACTTATGTATGTGTATATTTTAGATAATCGTGTTGTTTACTCATAAAATTAGATTCCTTGAAATTTTTAGTTTAAAGTAAATTATAATTGCTTAAGTAAATAAGTAGTTACATACCTAGACTCAGAATTTACTAATAGCCTGAATAATAAGGTGCAGTTACTTATTTATACCTAGCGAAAAGACGAAAAATACTTCCTAAGAAGCGGCAAGCGAACTTGAAATAAGTCATCAAAAATATCACTAACCATTAAACAAGGATATATCTAGGTTAGTTTTAATTTAAAAAAAATTACCGTGTAACCATACGCATTAAACATAGGATAATTATTTATTATTACGTGGTCAAGTAGGTAGATAGATGATGAATAAATATTATAGTAGTAGCGGCAAGTCGACAACCCTAGCGCGACAGTTAGTGCGTCACTCCGCGCTAGACAGTGACAGCGTTATGTGTTAGAAAAGAGCGGGAACGGTTAGGTAAATATTGCGGTAGGCACTGAGTGCTTATGCGAGCTGAATTGCACTTTGTTGCTTAGTAGCAAGAGTCGCAATTTCCTTAAATTGGTTTGCGAAGTGATGCTTCTGTACGTTAGTACTATCTATTCTGTGGTTAAGATACACAGGAGAAACCACAGAAATATATAGTAATAGAACGGTGACACGGGCGTGGCGCGCGTGCCAAACTATTGCACTATAGCGCATGTGTTTTCGAACGCATTCGCATTACGCATCGCGTCTTCCTTTCGCGCGCTCAGGAGGTAAAAAAACATTAAATTCGTTACGAATATGCCATATTGTGCAGTTTCCAATTGTAAAAATTAAAAGTGATGCAAAAATATGGAAAAGGGAGGCATTTCATATCACCAGTAAGTATTTAAATTGAGTAAAACTTAAGATTATTGAGATTTAAAACAAGTGGGCTACTTTTACCATGTTTGTCTAATAAGAACATCATCGTTCATTTCTTCGTTATGTTAAATTTCCATTGCTTGAATTATACGATACTTGTTGACATATTTATGAAATAAACACGCAATGTACGGCGAGATACGCGATATTCACAAGATGCCAAAAACAATAACAAATCAGGGGCCACGGGTCAAATAAATAGCTGTGATTGGTCAGCGCGCGCTAGGGATTGACGTTCGGTTTATGGTTATGTTTTAAATTTATCGATAAATAAAAGGAATATTAATTCGAATTAATTATTATGTCTCTGGCTGTCTCTCTCTCTCTCATAAAGAAAGCAAGCATCATGTTCATGCTTTCAGATCACGAAAATGACATCTATTTGGGAATCCAAGATGGCGAACGAAACATTTTTAATAAAATTAATATGGGTATCATTTTAGGGGTTTTTATGGATTCTAGTCACGAAAATGACATCTATTTGGGAATCCAAGATGGCGGACGGGACATTTTTAATAAAATTAATATGGGTATCATTTTCGGGGTTTTTATGGATTCTGGTCACGAAAATGACATCTATTTGGGAATCCAAGATGGCGGACGGGACATTTTTAATAAAATTAATCTGGGTATCATTTTCGGGGTTTTCATGGATTCTGGTCACGAAAATGACATCTATTTGGGAATCCAAGATGGCGGACGGGACATTTTTTATAAAATGAATATGGGTATCATTTTCAGGGTTTTCATGGATTCTGGTCACGAAAATGACATCTATTTGGGAATCCAAGATGGCGGACGGGTCATTTTTAATAAAATTAATATGGATATCATTTTCGGGGTTTTATGGATTCTTGTCACGAAAATGACATCTATTTGGGAATCCAAGATGGCGGACGGGTCATTTTTAATAAAATTAGTATGGGTATCATTTTCGGGGTTTTTATGGATTCTGGTCACGAAAATGACATCTATTTGGGAATCCAAGATGGCGGACGGGACATTTTTTATAAAATTAATCTGGGTATAATTTTTGGGGTTTTCATGCTTTCTGATCACGAAAATGACATCCATTTGGGAATCCAAGTTGGCGGACGGGACATCTTTGATCACGAAATAGATGGTGATGTTGGATTACCCATCCTTTTAAACATCGGAGACGATACCCATATTGTTTTTTTTTTAAATCCCATCCACCATCTTTGATCACGAAATAGATGGGTGTTTTTGAATTTCCCATTCCTTAAAATATCGGAGACGATACCCATGTCGACTTTTAAAAAAATCCCGTCCGCCATCTTTAATTTCCTATCCGTCATCTTTGATCACGAAATAGATGTTGTATTTGGATTCTCCATCCCGTATATCAACGGAGACGATACCCATATGGATTAAAAAAAAAAATCCCTTCCACCAACTTTGATCACGAAATAGATGGTGTTTTTGAATTTCCCATTCCTTAAAATATCGGAGACGATACCCATATCGACTTTAAAAAAATCCCGTCCGCCATCTTTAATTTCCTATCCACCACCTTGAATCACGAAAAAGATGTTGTATTTGAATTTTCCATCCCTTTTAACATCGCAGACGATACCAATATAGATTTTTTTATTTTCCCATCCGCCATCTTTGATTTCCCATCCGCCATCTTCGATCACGAAATAGATGTTGTATTTCGATTCCCCAACCCTTAAAATATAGAAGGCGATACCCATATTGTTTTTTTTAATTTTGTCATCCGCCATCTTTGATATTCCGTCCGCCATCTTGAATCACTAAATAAATTTCAAATTATTTAATCAGCATCCCGAAAATCTCGTAAACGATACCCATATAGATTGTATCCTATTCGTTAAGCCTTTTTTTGCCTTTGACCCAACCCTCCCCCTTCTCGTTTGACCAAATTTATTATTTTTGTCTAGCCCCTAAAAGTTGTGGCGTAATTTTATATAGCCTATAGCCTTTCGGAATAATTGGGCTATCATAGGCAATTTCAATTTTTAAAAGCCGACTGCTAGTTCCTGAGATTAGCCGACATTATCTTTTAGCCTTTTTAGCCTTTTGCTCGGCCACAAAGGGTCGAAACGTTATGTTATATAGCCTATAGCCTTCCGGAATAACTAGGCTACCGTATACAAAAAGAATTTTTCAGATCCGACCGGAAGTTCCTGAGATTAGCGCGTTCAAACAAACAAACTCTTCCGCTTTATTACATTAGTATAGATATTTTATAATATAGTCAAAAGTTTTGTAAGATTTCAATACAGATTTTTAACTAAATAAATACGTTTTATTTTTATAACAGTATACTATAACCAAACTATTCATAATAAAACATTTTATATAAACAATAACATAATTTCATTTTCCATAGCTCTCACATCGATAATAATTCCTTAGTGTCCCCTCACTATCTATACGTCACTGTGGGCGGGGCTTGCTAAAATGTGGCACGCGCGAAATGTACGCGATGACGTGACATTCACCGTTCTATTACTATCTATTTCTGTGGGAGAAACTTTCGTCTCTCTTGCACTCGTAGAGTCAGCTGTCACACCGCGACTGCCACGCCGCCAAGCGACAATATGGGTCACACTGGTCACAGAAAGTTTGTTTACAGAGCGCCCATAAGAAATGTGCCTCTATTGCTCTATGGCCAAACTACTGAAGTTAGAAACATGACGATTAGACAGTCCTTTTTATAATCTAGGCACCCACTCAGTGCCCTACTCTTTTTTTTTTTACGTGTGCCTCATGTACCCGTGTGTCGGAGGGTCGGGTTTCGCCCAAGCATACGTCGCAATCCCCCGACGGGTATTGGCCCGCCAGATGGTCCGGCGGGCCCCGAACAAAACCCCCTTGGCGGCGGATGATGGTGTTGGGCTCCGCCGCCAAAACACCAAGCGGCCGCAAAGGATAGGGAGGACGGCAACGCAACACCGCATCTCCTCTTCCTCTGCGGCCCCACCGCGACGCATCGAATGGTGCGCCCCCATTTGGTCGCGGGAGATAGGGCGCGCGGCAACGCAACACCGAGACGCCTCTCCTCCCGCGACCGCACCCGACTGCGAGGGACAGACAGAACTGTCCCCCGCACCCGCACCGTTGGACGCATCCTGCGCAGGCCCCGTCAAGCCCACGTGGAGCGTCCCCTCCTGGATCCCTCTTAGCTTCACCGCGGGTAACCAATCCACAGTTACTGAGCCCCCCCACCACGTCAAGGTGGAGATCCCACGGGGGGGACTCAGTGCCCTATTCTAGTAATATATTTTTATGTGCCTGTTAGGTATTTCACTCCCAAAGCGTTAGAAAGGGGGAAAATAGCGATTATTTATTATTTTTGAATAGATTTTGCTAAGCTGTAAAAATCCATATTAATATTATTTGATTGCGTACCTAAATGTTATCATTCGGTTTTCCTTCTTGCACTGGGTGATACTACGATAGGTTACTTTGGGTGTGCAAATACCTAGTAAAGTTATGAATTTGGAGTGAGGTATAGGCTACTTTTTATCGCGGTTAATTAGGTACTCAAACCGTGGGCGCGAAGTCTCTCTCTCTACCCGTTTTCTTAGTCCTGCCATAGTCCACTGATGTCGATTTCCTTGGTTGTCTGTTGGTTCACTTGATAACTAAATTCGATCCTTCAGAGGAACTCTCTGTATAGCCCTCTCCTAGCTCGCTGAGCGACCTTAAAGGCCGATTCACACATATCCGTGGGCCGTGCAGTCACAGTTCCGGCACAGTACCGCCACCGTGATAATTATTCTTGCATACGTAGTATCCCTATGTGGCGACGATATTTTTTGTGGGATCACAGAGAACGAGCGACTGATAGAATTGGTTCGTGAAAATAATGTTGTTTGTCTCATTTTGAGATTATTGAAACAGCTAAGTACCTAGAGCTTTCCGACATTCTAAAATATTGAAAATATTTGTTTTCGTCTTTAATCAATTCTTTGTATAATGTCATGAACTCTCCTTCTGTTGTTGTGTTATGTATAATCTCCTAGTTCATATATCGGGCAGACTAAGCGTACAATCGCTGAAAGAGTAAAGGAACATATCGCAGCTGTGAAAAACCGACATATTAATAAGTCGGCTATAGCTGAGCATTTGTTGGAGTCTGGACCAAACCACTGGATAGAACTGCATCAACCACAAGTCTTATCCACCGATCGTCACTATTACTCCAGGATAGTACGTGAAGCGGTAGAAATCAAGAAATATAACAATTTCAACCGGGAGGATGGATATAGATTATCAGCTACTTGGAATCCAGTCATCAGCAAATGTAAACACCGCCGCAGTGATAAATCTCAACAGTGTGTAGACGTCATTAGTGTAGTGTGTCGGAGTACCGACAGTGTGAACTTAAATAAAGACCGAGTGAGGGTAGGTGCCGCACTTCCACAAGACGGCGCTGAGCTCTCATCAGTCTCTCCGCGACCACGCTCGGTGCAAGACGAGCGAAACATCGAAAACAAATAGGTATTTATACCTTAAATAAATTAATTATACGAGTCAGTGTAAAGAAGTGGCAAAGGACAACTTAGAGTTCGATATTTTTAACAATAACATAATTTCGTTTACTAAAACACTAAAGGATATCCTTTACTATAAACAAAATATCTAAGAACTAGCTTATATTTTGTATGATTACAAACTTAAACTAGTCTTAATTCTTTACTTACACCATACTAGATAAATTTTGTTAAGATATACTTTGTATGAACACACATTTTTGTGGGTTGCAACCCGAATTGATAATAAAATTGTAATGTTTTCTCTATAATTTTGTTATGGTTGTAATCTGTTTTGTGTGATAATCTGATAATAAAATAAAATAAATGAAAATTAAGACCCGCTAATTTATTTTGTATTCTCCCCCTCTCTCCGGACTTCGCATAATCTCAAAACATACCACCTTCAGTCCCTCTCCCAATTGCGTCAGATGTTCGTCGAACAGTAGCGTGCGTCCGTTATACGTAGCCATGTTCAGTCGGTGTTGGCGACCTACCATAACCCGGGGATTCTTCGTACCCCCTGCCCCGTTACCATGTCCACCACCTTGGTTAGGTATAGCGGGGCGATCGGAAACTGGGGTCCGTTGCGTAAGTGTCCGTTGGTTGGTCTGCCATTGAGGTTTTGCCCGTAATAACAATGTTGGGCAGATGTTTTGGTGATCGCAGGGTGTAGCTTCTCGCACCAGTGACGCTGCTATTCGTCACCATCTGCTATTTATGTAGCTACACATATTTAATAACGGATATACCACAGTTAGTCGGTAGCCAGAGCTCTCGGTCGGTTCCCTGGATGGCAGGATGTACCACGGGCACGTGAGGTTGCTGGGAGCTCTACTTGTGCTTCCGTCCATATTACTAGTAAACTGGACTTTAGCCTCTCAGAATCTGCTTCACTACTTCACAGAAGCACTATCACCAATAGTGGGATTTGGCCTACAATACCACGCTGGCTAGACGGTTTATAGGGCTCGACATCGACTTTTTAGTCCCTTTTGCAAAGATATAAGTTTTCCCGAGACTTTGTTTCTTACGCAATGAAATGTGGTAGTGAGATTTAGTATTCTTAATCTGGTAAGGGCAAAGTGTAGTCAGTAATAAAGTAGCGTGGCCCGTGTTGCAGAGAGTCAAGAACGATGGGTCTGCTGGACAAGCTGTCGGTGTGGCTGGGGCGCGGGCGCACCGACGTGACGGTGCTGGTGCTGGGGCTGGACAACAGCGGCAAGAGCACGCTGCTCAACGCGCTGCGCCCGCCCGACCAGCGCGCACCGCACGTCACGCCCACCGTCTCGCACCACCAGCAGCAGTTCACCAGTGAGTACAAGCGTAGTGACGGCGCGGGGGCTGGTGTGTAACGTGTGTCATTTATATATTTTTTATTTATTTATATTTACAACTGCTCACTGCACTTACAGTTGCCCAACGCGTGCAGCGAGCCATTAGAATACAATTTTCTACAGTAAAATGTAAAGTAAGAACATACAGTGTCTTATTAATATGCTATTCTAAATGTAATTACATGACAAAAAGAATACAGCCATCTTCAAAAATGTGGTTTGGTTCGTAAAAAATATTCCAAATCAGGATACTGAGCAATCAAAGAATTGAGCAGTGAAATTGCATGGCATGTGGGTGCGTATTGCGCCGTATATGTTCGCACTTGTGGTGCGGCAAGCAAGCGGCGCGAGCGCAGCCGAGTGTACTGGTTCGGCACTGATAATGAACAGTGTGAGTGTTACCGAATCGTCAATTTTATGACTAAATATCATATAATAATGCAATAAGGGCCGTTTTTAGTGTCATGCGGATTTGCTCACGCACGCGGGATTGGCCCGCATGCGTAAAATTTCACGCAGCGTGAAACCCGGTAGCCTACGATCTAGTTTTATGCGGGCTGCTATGCGTTGTGGTTGTGTATAATGGACGACTAACTCAGAAAGTTGTTAATCATTTATTTAATTCACAAAAGACGAAATAAGAAGACAAGGTCACAGTATGGCCTGTTATTTGAAAGGAGGATTCTTTCTGGAACACTGGTTTTCATAGACGCGCTCACGCACGCGAGGCCCCGCGCGTTGCCGCTGCCCAGGATCACGCCCCGCGTCCCGCGTGCATATTCCACGCATTACAATAAATACTTGTATGAAAATGACATTTGCGGGGTTTACGCAGGCGGGCCAATCCCGCGTGCGTGAGCAAATCCGCATGACACTAAAAACGCCCTAAGGGCACACTTGCGTCGTAATGCCAGCGTGTCAAGACCTACCATGCCAGACACAAACAGACGGGTATAGATAAGGATAAGGTCATGTGTGTGTGTGTGTGTGTGCAGGCGCTGGCGTGACGTTCAGCGCGTGGGACGTGTCGGGTGCACCACGGCACCGCGCGCTGTGGGAGCGCCACTATCGCCGCGCGCACGCCGTCATCTTCGTCGTCGACGCCGCCGACCACCTGCGACTTGGTACACGACCACCCACCACTACTGCACATACTGCACTCTACCGCTAAACCACCTGTCATCTGCTAGACTCATTGCTTTATTCTTTTAGTGTTTCCCTTGCTAAAACCTGCAATGGTGATTAGGTAAGGCGATCTCCGCCGAAACCACGATAGATCCCCAAAATAAGCCCTAACCAAAACGAAATCGTGGAGCCGCCAGCTTAGTCACAGGCTTACAGTGCTGTCTATACCATTATTTTTCTTTCATTTTCCATACAGTTTTTGAGTCGGTATGGAATGTGTATGGAGCTCGAGGTACTGACTTAAAGCTGGTCCCAATATCCGATCTATCCTATTAATATATGTATCTCTTAATTACAGTTTATCCATTGTCCAGATAAGTACCCATAAGCTCTGCTTAGTTTGGGACTAAATGGTGTTGTGTGTATGTGGTAAAATATCATTAGTACTATCCTTGACTCAGGCTACTACACATACAAAATTCACAAATTGTGTATGGAGGTATAAGTTCCTTGGTATGGAGCTTATGTCAAATAGTCATGGATCAGATATTGGAACTAGCCGGCCGTCACTGAGTGTGTACCAAGCCCAAAGCATTTAGGTATGATTAGCGTTCTGTTCCGCCGTTGTATGAAATTATAATACTGCGGTACTTGGGTTTGGGGAGTATCTGGTGAGAGCAAGTATTATCAAGGGCAAAGGTTATTTGATTTTGGCGGAAAATGCAGCTCTTGGGAGCAACTTAAGCCCCTATCCCACCTTAGCGACCCACAGTCCGCACTTGGCTCTCTACATACCTTTCATTCATTTATTCGTTTCATTTATTCAGTTTGTAAACATAGGTATTTATGTACAGATAGATACGCACAGATGTTAACATGGTAAAAGTGCTAACTATGTTTTGCCGATGCTTGGCGTACAAAATGTCATATGTGGAATTATATTAAAAGGTTTCAATATTCGGATTACAATTTAAACAATAATGCTATTATAAATAAACCAAAATAATAAGAATTTAAATGTGAAAATAAAAATAATATTACTTAATATTTTAGTCCATACAAAATATAGTTGATTGAATCAGGCGTTACTTGGCGGAACTCCATTGTAACCTAATGGAGGGAAAGAGGAACCCACCACGCACCCTCGAATTGACCACCCCAACTATTGCAATAGAAAAAGGTTGACAATATCGAACTCCTCTAAAAGGATAAGGGATATAGGAATGGTATGGGTTCCAGGAAGATACCTGACTTGCAGTATCCCGCTGTATGCGCCGACTATTCTTCGACACGTGTTTCGCCTCTGCACGAGGCATCCTCAGGAACGATGGGCAACGACTGAGCGCTTTCCAACCGTGGGCATGTCTTATAAACGATTGTACTTTCTAATCCCCTCCCTCCGTTGCTCGACTGATGTGAGTCATTATGACGGTGTGTGAATATATTCAGCAATGGGGACCCGTTAAAGTTGGTTTGATCGTTCAGTAATGTATGCTTGTCCCGCTTTAAAATCTCTAATTGTTCCAATACGCACATTCTAACACCCTTTTGACAAGTGTGTATGACGTCAAATGAATGTCCGCTATTTAAGGTATGACCCGATTCAAGTAAATGTTCGGCAAAATGAGACTTTTCCGGCTGGTTGTTTCTAAACGCCGCTAAATGTTCTTTATATCTCAGCTCAAAACTTCGACCCGTCTGTCCTATGTACTTTTTTTGGCATTGGTCGCATGTTAAGCAGTAAATACCGGACTTTTTGTTCTTGCATACTTTATCTTTACCATTGCAAATACATTTTAACGTTTTGTATGGTTTATAGGCTGATCTGACACCGTTCCTCCCCAGTATACGCGCCATACGGTCGGTTATGCTTCCAAAATAGGTAAGAACAGCGGTATTATTTATAGGTTCTTTTATAGAGGGATATAAAAGTGACTTGGCG